>LPNX010613434.1:90121-172848 GCA_001517045.1 Pseudotsuga menziesii
GGACAATTTCTCATGGTTTTGAATAGTCCACTTAGTATGCAATGCATTGGATGATGGTCATAGGAATAAGGCACAATCTTGATATACAATCCAACTCTTTTGGGGACTTTTCTTTGACACGTAATGAATTATCGCATACGTGGGTGCAATAGTAGATCTTTTCCTAAGAGGACTTTTTGTAATGCAAATACATATCTACGTAATATAATTTTTGATATTACAAAAATTATGATTATGAACCTTTTGAATACAAAGGTCTATTTGAATACAAAGTTATGAATGTGCCCATATTGGTAGAAAGAGCCAGACTCTTATTCAATGAACGTGGTATCAATATGAACATGCCAAACCAATCCCACAAATATGAACATGCCATACACCCCTCCACATTTAAACCTATAATCTTTTAAAAAGAAACATGGAGAGGAAAACCGTCGCTTAAGCGACACTTAGGAGGAAAACCGTCGCTTAAGCGACACTTGGAGGAAAACCGTTGCTTAAGCGACACTTAGGAGGAAAACCGTCGCTTAAGAGACACTTGGAGGAAAACCGTCGCTTAAGCGACACTTAGGAGGATAGCAATTTTAGCGCCGTCGCTTAAGCGACGCTTATGCCCATTATTTCAAAAAAAAATTAATCTTTCTGATTTTTGGCACGGTTAAAATAAAAAATCCACGCGCCGTCGGAAAAAACCGTCGGATTTTGGATCAAAATCTAGTAGTGAGGAGATATAGATAAACGCATAAGACTTCTTATTATTCGGTTTGTCCATTTTTTGATATTGTCTTAGTGACAGAACTATTATAAGGAAGTTTGTGGGGGTTTCTCCTTTATGTATCTTGTTGTACATTTTATTATTTTAGATAAATATCCTAATCAATTTAATAAGACTATAAAAACCAACATGGTACCAAAGCTTGTCTGAAAGAAGGCATTATATAGTAGTGGAAACTAGGGATTCCTAATTCAAGGTATTCTCTCCACGGATCATCAAGAAAAGAGGGCTATGATAATCCACCCTAGATGGACACATATTTTGATGGAGGAAGAATCATATTTGAACAAGTTTCATTTTTCACCCTAACACTAGTGTCGAGAGAAACTGGGGCATCAAGTTCTAGATGCTTCCCACCTTTGTCTTCAGAAAAGGACCTTGCTGAGAAAATAACCTAAAGGAGGCACATATTTCTATCTAGAAATAATTCCCAAACTCCAAGTTTAGAAAATTAGGGTTTCTCTAACAAACCCTAGTTCAAACGAGCCTCGAAACCAGGTTAGACACCTCAAATTGGTAAGATCTGAATCTTTGCTATTTCCATTTGATTTTATCATTTGAAAAGATGACTCACCATACTCAGCTTGAGGACAAGCTTGGGGGAGCTGGTGAATTTCAAGCATGGAAGTATAGAATGTCCCTGATCCTTAAAGAGAATGACTTGGATCAGTGGGGAAGTTCCATAATCAGATGGATATGAGGGTAAGGATACTCATAAGAAGGACTTAGTTATGTCTAAGAGAATCATTGCAGATTCTATTTAGGATCACCTCATCCACAACGTGTCTTCCCTAAATACACCAAAGGAAGTATTTGATGTTATAGAAAAGATGTTCTAAGGAAAGAACATGAATTAGAATATGAATTTGAGGTACCAAATGAAGAATGTGACGATACAGAACTCAGAATCTATACAATCCTACTTCACAAGGGTTTCTCAAATGAAGGACAAACTTGAAGCAGTTGAAGAGAATGTAGAAGAAGGTGATATTGTGATTACTACCTTGAATTACCTCCCAAGATCATGGGATTCATTTATTCAAGGAATATATTGAAGAATAAATCTGATCTCTTTCACCAAACTCCGAGAATATTCACACAAGAAGAATCTCAACTCATAAAAAGAGAAGATAAGATGGGATAAACAGAATAGTAAGCTCTCACAGTTCACACCAAAAAGAACTACAAGAAGAAGAAGAACCACCATCACAAAAAAAAGGACAAGAAACAAAATATGTTATTATTATTAATCCTCCCTTGTCCAATTTGGTCATATATCTAAATCAGGAGTGATGTCTAAATCGAGAGTCCTTCCAGTCTATTTTTAGTCACTAGCACCATTGAGTCCACTTGTCCTAATTGGGGCACATGTTCCAGTTACTAAAGTGTGGGGAACACTAATTGAGGCATACTACCACTAATTTCACTTACGTGCATCAGTTTAGGATCCTCCTAGATCAATCCCTATAAATTAGAAGCCACTGGGAGTGCCGATACCAACCAAGGTCAGTTGAGTTGAGTTTGTGACTAGTCAAGCTCAGTTAGGAGTCAGTTACATTAAGTTATAATCCCTTACATTAAGATCTACTCATTTAGCACTAGGATTTCATGGGTGCATGCAGGTGAGGCACATTTACTCACCTACCTCAGTTAGTTAGACTAGTTAACACTGAATTAGACACTTAAGTTGTGATTTAGAACTCTGATGAACTTCGATAATGATTTAGACAAGGTCAGTTAACCATTCAGTCAAGTAGCGTCTAATCAATTCAAATTTCCTCACATGGATTCCAATTGCATGTGGCTATTTAGCCATTGTACTTCATTATAATTATTATCTAATTAATTTTTTATTAATGAAATCATTCACAGTTGCAAGCCATTTTTGCACTATTTCATTCTTCAATCACTGAGTAAATTGTGTGACCTATCTTGTGGGTTGTGTGTTGGTCGAAAAATCTATGTGGTCAATTTAATATGGTATTAGAGCCTCAGTGGGACAAGGCAATTCTCCTACTATAGATCCAAACTTGGATCAAAAAAAAATTGAACAATTTTTCTCCTTCCAGTGCTGCACCAGAAGCAGAGAATTTACCACTTAGTCATTCCCAAGTAAAGGAATTGTCGATCAAGATTTCCTGATCAATTATGCTGCGTGTGATAAATATTCCAAAAGTGCAGACTATCAACCTTATTTTGTCTGTTTGATTGTTTGTTTCACAGGTTTATTAGTCTCCTTCACTGCATTCGCTACAACAGCTTATTCCTCTTCTTTACATTCTAAATGGCTCCTCCAATGGATCTTCTCACTCCTTTAAACTACCACCAGTGGAAGGAGGACATGGAGATGCTGATACACTCCAAAAGACTCTTCAGACTCACAATGGAGACAGAGAAAGAGCCAATTCATTATGTTGACAAAGAAAAGTACTGGAATAGGCTTGATGAAGCCTATCGATGCTTGTGCCTCTCAATCTCTCGAGACCTTCTCTTCCAAATCAATGGATTGAAGACTCCCAAGGAGGTTTGGGATAAGCTTGCTTCCTTATTTTACAATTAGGATGATCTAAGGATCTATCAACTAGAGAATGAGCCAGTCTCTCTCCATCTGGCCAATTTTGAAACACTAAATGACTTCTTCACAAAATTCAAGCAACTAGTGTTCCAATTGAAGCCATGCAAGGTTGAAAAGGAGGATGATCAACTAATCCTTGGCATTCTCTCCAAACTTGGTGTAGACTATTCAGTATTTATATCAAAATTTGATTCTATAAATCTCTCTACTCCAAACTAGAAGATGCCTACTCTTAACTCTTGCATTGAATCTCTCACTCAGTAGCATGACAAGTTGATCCAAATGGGGATCATTCGATCTTCTAGAGATCAATAAATTGTTGCAGGAGTGTTGATCTATATGTAATTTCTAAATCTATTCACTTGTATATCTTATGTATTGTACCCTAATGTTTATTCTGGGAAGTATCTGTAATGTAATTGAGTCATGCCATACCTTGATGTTCCGATTGGGAGATTCAGTAATGTAAACAAGTCATGTAAAGTCATAGAAGGTAACCCTCCCTATTGTTCAAGGGTTAAAGTCCCCACAGTTGTGGGGCCCTAGGGTTATTAGAGTCTCCTAGAGAATTTGGTCTGAGTGAGTTATTGTCAGGTCGTGAATTAGTATAAATAGAGAGTGAGACTCTCTATTTATCACACATTCACTCACACTTAGTTGTAGTGCATAACTGAGAGAGAAAGAAGAAGCTGGGACAAGAGAGAGAGAGACTACTATTGTCGTGAGATCATCTTACTATTTTTGGGTTTTACTTTTGGTGTTGATTCTATCTCCGAGGAAGTTGCATGGTTTTCTCCTTTATGGTTTCCTCGAGGAAAATCTTTCTGTCTATTGTCTCTTGTGTTTTATTATTGTGCTTGTTATTCTCTCAGTTAAAGATCCTAAGATAATACTGTCTAAATTGATAAAAATATAACAAGGAGTGCATAAGGTAGCGAATGATAAAGGGAAGAAAAATGATGAGTCTTCTGTAGAGAAAGAGTAGTCAAAAGAGCCTTCAGGTTTGAACAGAAGCAAGAAGAATGGGAAAGGAAAGACACTCTGTTCTTACTGTGGAAGGGGTTTTCATCTAGAAAGCACCTATATGAGAAGAACAATTGATAATATGTCCCTTCTTCTAAAGAAACATAACATTACTAGACCTTCTATCGCAAGGAAGGATGACCATAGAGAAGAAACTAAATAATATGAAGAGACATGTCATGCACTGAAGGCTAGTTTCTCAACAACACATGCATTCCTCATTGATTCTGGAGCTTCTAATCATATGGTTGCATCCAAATAATCATTCTCTTATTTGCAATATTTTGATTGTCCTAGTATTCATATGGGAAATAATAGTAAATTTCAAACCAAAGGGAAGGGATCTATCACGATTAAACATGGAAAGTTCAAAGATGTGCTTTATGTTCCCTCCCTAACTGCAAACATGTTATCTCTATACTAGTTGACTCATACTAGCTCTCCAAATTGAGCCATATTTGGTCCTGACTCAGTGGAGATCACATATATCTCTACTGGGAACATCATAGAGAATGGTGCTACAAATCATTCCTCCAAGGCATATGAGTTCTCACACATAGTCCCATTTTTAGAACTAGTGCACTCTAAGCAGCAACTTGCAAGCGAAGGTAAAAACATTTCATCTACTTATTGTGCAGTGTCCACTAGTATTATAGATCTAGTTGTATTAGTTTATGAGATTGAGATTTAGGATGATTCAAACCCAGATCCAGTCCCTACTTCCAAACTAAAATCTAGGAAGATGGTTGGAAAACCATCTAACACTCAGAAGGGAAAGACCCTTGTGTTATGTCATGCAGTCTTACCTCCTTCAGAGAGATTAATAGACTCCCTATAAGATGCTACATGGCAAGGGCTCAGTCTCACCTTATTCAGAAAAATAGAGCTGATCATACACCTCTTCATACAGTAAGAGACCAAGGTTACATTCCTCCTTCCTTCCATCATCATTTTAGGAGAAGAAGGAGAAGTATACATGCCAGGACCCAGGATACCTATGCACAGAACATCATGCATTCTTCTTTGCTACATCACAGAGATTGCAACAACACATTTTCAAATTTTCAAACTTGAATTCTGATTCTATCTGCTTAGTTACAGGGGCGGGGGGGGGGGTTTTTTCCCATGTGGTTTTTTCCCCATCTCCTTGTATTGAGCAGTTACTTTACTTTACTTGATGTAATGGGTGACCTATGGTATTAGTTACCAGGTCCCACATATTTTCCAAGTTGGCATTCATGGGGGGTGTTAGGATTATTAATCCTCCCTTGTCCAATTTGGTCATATGTCTAAATCAGGAGCCATGTCTAAATCGGGAGTCCTTCCAGTCTATTTTTAGCCACTAGCACCATTGGGTCCACTTGGCCTAATTAGGGCACATGTTCCAATTACAAAAGTGTGGGGAACACTAATTGAGGCCAACTCCCATTGATTGCATTTGCATGCATCAGTTTCGGAGCCTCCTAGATCAATCGCTACAAATTAGAAGCCATCGGGAGTGTCGATACCGACCAATATCAATTGAGTTTAGTTGGTGATTAGTTAATCTTAGTTAGGATTTAGTTACATTAAGTTCTAATCCCTTACATTCAGTTCTACTTAGTTAGCACTAGGATTGCATGACTGCATGCAAGCAAGGTGCATTTACTCACCTACCTCAGTCAATTAGACTAGTTAACACTGAATTAGACACTTGAGTTGTGATTTAGAACTCCGATGAAATTCGAAAACAATTTAGACAAGGTCAATTAACCATTCTGTCAAGTGGAGTCTAATCAATTCAAATTTCCTCACATGGATTTGAATTCCATGTGGATTTTTAGCCATTGTACTTCATTGTAATTATTATCTAATTAATTTTTTATTAATGAAAGCATTCATAGTTGCAAGCCATTTTTGAATTGTTTCATTCTTCATTTGCTGAGTAAATTGTGTGATCTATCTTCTGAGTTGTGTGTTGGTCCACAGATCTATGTGCTCAATTTAATAAAAGAATTTCATAACAGATCCTTCAAGCATTCAATGTTACACTGGTGATGAAAAGGGACACTTTGCAAGATTTGTACCAAGAATAAGGACTTCTTCAACAATAATAAAAGACACCATGCTCACACCGCCAAAGAGGATGAACCAACAAACAAAATATTCAAAAGAGAGAAAGATGATTCTAATGAAGAGTATGTGCGAATATCAGCACTCACATGCACTACCTCACATGGAAGCAATGATTGGTTTCTGAATAGTGGGGCATCTAAAGATATGATGGGATACAAAGAATCATTCATCAATATGTCTGAGCATGAGCCACCTCACAAGGTAAAACTTGGTGATGATTATCAATACCCCCTAAGAGGAAGTGGAGAAGATTCATACAAGTTATACTCTTGAAAATATTTAAAGATGAAGGATGTTCTATATGTTCTAGGATTAAAGAAGTAGATTCTATCCATCTATGCACTAGATGCAAAGGGAATGAGAATTGTATTTGTTGATGGCCAAGTTCTAATGTGTCATGAATTAAATACAATCGATGATGCAACAATGAGTGGAGAACAAGATGAAGGATTTCACAACTAAAGGGAAACACTGAACAACAATGGTTCATGAGTAAATAGAACCAAGTGAACTATGGTACCAAATGATTACATATGTGCACTACAGAAAAATACCGATTACAAGAAAACAAGTCTCTAGACTTCTAGAAATCCAGGAAAACCATGAACGAATTTGCAGAGGATGTGCACAAGGAAAGAATGAAAAGAATACATTCCCCAGTAGTGAAACAAAGGCTAAAGGAATACTGGAGATAGTACACTCATATGTATGCGAGCCCATGTATTCCATCTCACTAAGAGGGTATGCGTACTATGTTTCCTTTATAGATGATTTCTCATGTAAGACCTGGATATATTTCTTGAAAGGGAAAAATGAAGTATTCAATAAGTTCAAGGAATACAAATCCTTGGTCGAGAACCAAAATTAAAGGAATATCATGACTCTGTGGTCAAATAATGGTCGATAATTCACCTCAAAATAATTCCAGGAACTCTGCAGAGAGTCTGGGATTAGTAGGGTGTTAAGAGCTCCATACAATCCATAGAAAAATGTCATTGTAGAACGAATGATCCTAAACATAATGGAAGTAGCGAAAGAAATGCTACATGACCGGGATCTTCCAATGCACCTTTGGGAAAAAGAAACAACAACATCTGTGTATGTATAGAAGTGTACTCCTCATCGAGTACTTGACAAAAAGACTCTTGAAAAGGATCTCTCATGAGAGAAACTAAAAATCATCCATATTAGAGTATTTGGCTTCCCAGTGTACATACATATCCCAAAGGAGAAGAGGACCAAGCTCGATCCTTTTTGGAGGAAGGTAATATTCGTACGATACAGTGATACATCAAAGGCCTATTGAATATACTTCCTAGGATTCAGTAATATTGACATCATTAGAGATATAAACTTTGATGAATAATTGGCATACTCTAGATCGAGGTGGCTACCTATTGAAGAGGTCGAGGAACATGAAGGAACAAAGAGTCTGAGATACGACAATGGAATTGGAAAATCTAGAATACCATGAAGATGATAACATGGAAAAATTACAAGAGCTTATAGAGACACTTCAAGCGAAGGACTCCCACAAGAGGAAACCAGCATGGGTACAAGAACTATTACAGGAAGAAGGAAGGTATTGCACTCTAGAAGGAATATATAGAGAAAGGAAAATACCAAAATATTACAACAACTATTTTTTCATGTTGTGTGACACCATTGACAAGGAACCTTACAACTATGAAGAGGCTGTAGAAAAGAAAGAATGGAAGGAGGCCATGATAAAGGAGTATCAATTTATGCATAATGATGTATGGTGGATAGTTCTAAGACCGGGAAGGAAGTATTTTGTGATTTCAAAGTGGATCTACAAGATTAAACATGCTATAAATGCTAGCATTGAGAAACACAAGGAAATATTCATGGTGCAAGGTTTCTCATAGAAAGAAGGAATAGACTACGATCAGACATTTGCAACCATAGAGAGGTACACTTTCATTAGATCTATAATTGCATTGGTTGTAGTTATCATATGAAAGATACACCAAATGGATATCAAGACAGCATTCTTAAATGGTGTAGTTGAGGAGGAAGTGTATGTAGAACAACCACTGGGATTCAAGACACATGAAATGCAGACTCATGTGTACAAATTGAAGAAGGCCTTGTATGGATTGGAACATGCACCGAGGGCATGCTACAACAATATGGATAGCTTCCTGATGATCCTAGGATTTACTAAGAGTAAAGTAGGTTCCAACATATACTTCAAGGTGGAAGAAGAAAGACCAATGATGTTCCTTCTATATGTTGATGACTTGTTTTTGGCAGAAGAGGATGAACTCATTGGAGATGAAAAGAGGATACTTGTTATTGAGTTGGAGATGAAATAACTATCGATAGTGCACTGCTTCTTATACATGGAGGTGTCGTAGAGTGTAGATTGGATTTTCCTTGGTTAAGGAAGGTATGTAGTGGAGATTATGAAAAGATTCAGAATACTGGACTGCAAGGCAATAACTACACTTATGGAATCAAACTTGAAGCTTCTGTGTGATGCTTCATCATAGTCAACTTATTCCACGATGTATCGTCAAATGATTGGATCATTGATGTACTTGACAAATATGAGATTGTACATATGCTTTGTTGTGAACACCCTGAGCTAGTTCTTGAAGGATCCAAGACATGTTCATTTGGTTGATGCAAGGCATGTATTGAGGTACCTGAAGGGTATATTTGACTATGGGTTCAAGTAGGATGTGAATTAGAATATTAACCTACATGATTATTTTGATCCATATTGGGAAGGTAGCACCACTAATAGGAAGAGAAATTCGGGTTGTTTCTTTAGTTTGGGATCCAATATGATCTCCTAGTTTAGTAAGAAGCAGTCCTGCATGGTGTTGAGTACAACTGAGGCAGATTATGTTTCCTCCCACTCGACTACTAATGATGAAGTGTCGATGTGGAAGATAATGTTTGATTTGTTTGATATCCATTTAGATGCAACCTGTATCTTCTACAACAACCAGAGCTCCATGACAAGTCAAAGAACATAGAGATCAAGTTCCACTATATCATGGATATGGTGTAGAAAGGAGAAATGAAGCTACAACATGTGGCACTGAACAAGCAGATAGTCAATGTATTGACCAAACCTCTAGATAGAGTGAATTTTGAGTACTTTTAAGAAATAATTCATGTGATCTAGAATGAGACCCCTTGAAAGAGGGAGTGATGAGTTCTAGCATAGTTGGGGAGACAGGTTGGCTTCAAGACATAATCAGTCATGTAGGTTTTCCCCGGATGTAATAAGTCCTAGAAAATATCACAAGTTATCCTTGGACATAATCAGTCTTGGTGTGTTCCTATACTAGAAATTACAAGATACCTGAAGACGCAAGTGCATGAGATATTACATGGGAAATGAGACAGGTTTTATGAGAGGAAAATATCCTTGTGTAGGGTGCAGGTTGCTCGAATGTAATTAGTCCTGTAGGTTTTATTTGGATGTAATATTTCCTAGTAAAGGTCACAATTTATCCTTGGACGTAATCAACCCCGATATAGGTTATCCAAAGCGTAAAATATCCTGGCATAGTACACAATTTATTCATATGTAATGAGTCTTGTGTCTTGTTTGGAGTGTAAAAGACTCTTGGTGTAGTACTCAAGTTACTTTGATGCAATAAGTCTTTGAAGTTTTTATGAATGAAAAATATCCTGAACACAACTTGTTCGTATGTAATAAGTCCTTGAGGTTGACCTAAAATGTAAAATTCCTGGCGTGGTATGCAGGTTATTTGGTCGTAATCAGTCCTTGTATGTGTGTATTCTGATGTTGGAGATGATGAGGTCACAAGGCACTTGGTTTGCACCTAGAAAGTTCGCACATAGTGGTAGATGGAGGTTGTCTTAGACATGAAATATTCTAGCATTCTCCTATGTTGGTAGAACACAGGTTGACTATAGAGACGTAATGTACTTGGTGCACTCTTAGATGATTCTCGCATAGTGGAAGATGCAGGTTGTCTTGGTGATGTGAAAGATCCTATTGTTGGAAATATGAAAATATAGGTTGGCATTGATGGAAATTGAGGGATCCCATAGGATAGTAGAGATGAAATCTCACATGTTGAAGATGAAGGAGCCTGTATTTTGAATACATAATACTCGCACGGAGATTGATATACATATCCAGAAAGTTATTCAAATATCCATCATCTACACAGATTGATGATGGAGAGCGAGCCCAAAAAGAATCAACGGTGCGTAAGAGTTGAAGTGCGGAAAGCACAAGTTCAAAGATAAGTTGGATGAAGATACAAATCCTGTGATCTGAGGTGGAAAGAAAAGTCCAGAAACTGAAAGTCAGGAAGGTTCGACGACGTGGAGGAGTTGAAGTGCAGGAAACACAACTTCAAAGATAAGGTTGATGAAGATCCTTTTCCCGTGATCTAAGGTGGAAAGAGAAGTGCGGAAGACAAAATCTGGCAAGGTGGAAAATTTGTGGAAAATCAAAATTGATAAGTGGAGTTCCACTTTTCGAACCAGAAGTGCGAAAAGGTGCAGTTGAAAGGAGAAGTGTGGGTGTGGAAGCACGGAAGTTCTGAAATTGAAAATCAGAGAAGTGAGTTTCCAATTTCCATGTGGGAGCAGAAGTACAGGTACAAAAGTAAAAAATTCAAAATAATGAAAAACTAAGTTTCCGAATTCCACATTCTGCAGTGCAAAACGGCCAGTGCAGACATGCCAGTCTGGAAAGCAGAAAGTAGAAATCGTGAAAAGTTGAGCTTTTGACTTCTTCATTATACCCTATGGAAAGACAAGAGTGGAAGGACCATTGCGGGAATGGAAAGGTGCAAAGGAAGAAGTTTGAAAAACTAGAAAGTTGAGTTTCTAATTTCTGCCTTCCGCATTGCGGAAAAGAAGTTGCAGGTAGGCTAGTGCGGAAGTGATAAAATGGAATTGCAAAAGTTTGGATTTTGGAAAGATTGGGTTTTTTTATTTCCACAATCTGCATGTGAAACGATTGGTGTGAAAAGGCCAGTGTGGAAAGTAAAGTTGCAGAAACAAGAAAATTGTGAAATCCAGGTTGTGGAAGATGTTAAAGATTTCCTGCAAGCCTTGAATATGATGATTGAAAGTATGAAAAGAATGTACGCCATTGTTGGATAAATACCAGATAGGTTTAATTTTGAAAAATAATTAAATGTTCATAAAGAGAATTATGAATGGTGTGGTTAACAGTGTTACGACGGTTATGAATAATAAAATGAACATAAACAGAGTTAGATTATCATAAGGACATGACTATTTGAAAAGGTATGTTGTTTTATTTATGTTTAAGAATAATATATAAACTGAATCTTGAACAGGAAGTGGAGTGTCTCTATCATCTAGATCTATTTATCTAGAGGATAAGACAAAGATCAAGAAGTTTAACAATAGAAAAAGTTTTTAAAGAAGATATGGGAGTCTGATTAAAATACATACAAGGGTGGAAGCATGGTGTTAGGGCAGGATACATGCCTGCAAGGAGTTCTTATCCTCCTTCCAGTAGTGGCCATAGAATTAGGGTATTGGTGTATCCTTATCTATTGGTGTAGGTAGAAACCAGGGTGTGGGTGCATCCTTTAGTAGTGGATGAGAAACTTGGAGATTGTGGTCTCCAACAAGTGGGCTCTTGCAAAATAACTACTGTAATTATAAAAACAAAATTTTGCAAATAATAGAAACATGTTGGTGGTTTACCTTATTGGGTTCCATGTTAAAACATTGCTTCCAAATTTGTTTTTACATTTGCTAAACTAAAAGAAATCGTGTTTAGATTTTGTCATTGATTCACCCCCCCCTCTCAGTGACAAGACCTGATTCATCAATTGGTATCAGAGTAGGATCCTTCACCACATTTTAAACACTGGAAGGAATATTCTATTACAATCACTATGGATCAGCAAATGAACATGTCAATTAGAGTCCCCATATTTGATGGTGAAGATCATGTTTTCTAGAATATTAGAATGAAAAACTATCTGATATCCATCAGTATGGAAGCTTGGGAATTAGTTGAAGAAGGATATAAAGTTCCAAAGGTCACTCCCACAGAAGCAGAAGAAAGGAAGAAATTGTGGGAACATGCAAAGGCCTTGAATACATTACAAGCTGGAATAAGTAAGAAAGTTCTTGCAAAACTACTGACTTGTAAAATTGCAAAAGAGATCTGGGACAAATTGGAAACCATATATGCGGGAGAGTCCAAAGTAAAGATGGAAAAAATTCAATCTCTCAAAGTACAATATGAAAGTCTAAAAATGAAGGATGAAGAAAATATTTCAGAGTACTTTGAAAGAGTTGAGAATATTTTAATGTATTCCAAGGTTTGGGAGAAGAAGTATGAGACTATGATTTAGTTGAAAAGATACTAAGAAAACTACCTATGAAATATTATCCCAAATTATCCACTCTTGAAGACCAGCAAAAGCTAGAAGATATTAGGCTGAATGAATTGTATGGAATCCTCATAGCCTATGAATTAAGACTAGATATTGATAATCTCCCAATAGTTGAATTCTTCATAATTGTGCATCATCGATCATGGAACTCATGCTCAATGCTTTATGTAGATTCAAAGATATATCTAGAAATTTAAAAAGGAATGTTTTAGCCACTCGACAATGCTACTGAACTTACTATATATTGAGTTCACCTCAGTCACCCTTCATTTGTTACTAACAAAAGTTGTGTCATGTTCCTAAGTCTTATTCTCCAGTCATTATACTATTCAAAGATGGTATTATCTCTTCTTTATATCAATAACCTTCACAAATTGCATACAAATGTTTTTAGACTTCATCCTTCTTCTCTTAATTTTCATTCGTGTTGCTACGTCTCCTCTCAAGCTTTATCCCCGTCTTCCTTCCTTCCTTTTTTCAATGTTTGCAATATGATCCTAGGACCTGCTATTTTACTTGGAGTAGTCATCCATTTTCGTTGAGTCCACCTTCCAATTTCATGGAATCAAGATTTGTCAAGGTGTTTGAAGGACCTCAAAAATGGCTTTCCATATGGCAACCATTTTCTGTGCAATGATCAACTTTATTTGGATACAACAAAAACATTCTTTTTCATCCATTCCTGAGAATATCTTTGGCTATTATCATTACTCCTTTTCTCTTCAAATATTTTTGCATTATTCTTCTTCCAAGATTCATCTACTTTCCTTGCTGATGGAGATGAAAGACTCCTCATCGATTGTTTTCTTGGACTTGCACATACTTGGGATTTATGACCAAAGCCACCATAGGTGAAGCACCTCAATGTGTGATAGTCGGCAACAAAATGTCCAATTTTTTCACATGTACAACATCTAATTGTGTTACTTCAAATTCCAACACTTCTTCTTCCATGGAATGTGCAGTCCATAGCCCTATGACCGAAACCACTACATGCATAGAAAAACCCATTAAAATTATTCTCATACCTAGAAGTAAATGGTCCCTTTTGTAGCATAGATATTTTTGTTGATTGTGTCCTTCTCTTTCCTTGTTGATCATGACACTTTTCTCTACTCAGTCTATGACTGCTAGATTTCTCTTCAAATTTTTCTTGAGATGGTTGGGGACTTTCTCCTTCCTCACATTTATTCGTGACTTGTCAAATCCTATTCCAGTCTTGTCATGTGGAGATATTTTATGGCTGACATTGTGATCCAAGATCATAGAACCTTTTCCAATCTTTGACTTAGTTATTAATTCATCATTTTCCTTGACCAAACTTTAAAAAAAAAAGAATTTCTTGTTCCTATATTTGGAAGATTTCAAGATTCATATTGAATTTCCTTCTTAGATATTCTTCAAAGTTTTTTTCAATTTGTCTCATCAAGCCTTGATATTCCTCTTGATATTTTTGCATTTGATCCTTTGCGGAATGGTTTTATATTATGAGTTCTGAGAGTTATTTCTTATTTTTTTCAAGAATTCCTTTATATTTAGCTACTAGAGTTTGACACATGCTCAATCTTGCTGTTTATTCTTTCAAGGAATCAATTTCATCTTTCTGAGTATTACCTAACTCTTATTTGTCATTTAATTGTCTTGACATGAATTCTTCATGTAGTTTTGCTGCTTTTCTTTCCTGACAGTTTTATGCAGCTTGCTTTTTGATCTATTTTCTTAAGTCATGAATCTCTTCTAGTGTCGCTACAAGTTCCACCTCATAATTCACAATACCTTCATCAACTTCTTCAGTTGTATGAGGGCAATTGTCACATTCTGAGTCATTACAAATAGAGTGTTTAGGAGAGCCTTTACCTTCATGGTTGATTGAGTTCATCAAGATCATACTGTCTTCTGTTTCTTGTCCTTTGGCTGAATATAGATCCTTTAGTTTGTCCCAAATATCTTTAGCTAAGACACATTTTCATACCCTTCTCTTGACATTTTCAGGTAATAGTTCTAGTATAATCTCCTTGGATTTAGAGTTGTAACTTCTAGCTTCTTTCTGAGTTGTCAATTTCAGTTTCTTTGGAGGGACATAACCATTTACAATTGAACTCCATAAATGATACCCAATAGATTGCAAGTACCACTTCATCTTTACACTCCATACTGCATATATGTTCTCATCAAAGAGAGGTGTTTCATTTTTCGAATAATCCATGTGTCTAAGGATCTCCTTCAAGCTAGTTAGGCTTGTGATGAATGCCTAGCTCTGATACCAATTGTTAGACACAATGGCACACTAAGAGGGCAGGGAATTAGTTTGTTCTAAAAATTAAACCATTTTCAACATTTAAAGTATTATTACTGATTACAGATTTACAGTTGTAATAACGCG
This sequence comes from Pseudotsuga menziesii, assembly GCA_001517045.1. Classification (NCBI taxonomy): domain Eukaryota; kingdom Viridiplantae; phylum Streptophyta; class Pinopsida; order Pinales; family Pinaceae; genus Pseudotsuga; species Pseudotsuga menziesii. Next base: position 105,397 of record LPNX010613434.1, read on the forward strand.
GCAAGTATAACAGAAGGAATGGTGATTATCAATCACATAGAGCTTATATAGACAAACAAATATTCATGTTTATTTGAGCAACTACTCAAATGAGGCTACAGCCTCTGTTTACAAATTACTTCTTGTAGAGAGAACCCACTCTCATGTTTTTCTAGAACCCACTAGAATAACATTCTCTAGCTACAACTAGGTGGAAAAAAGAACTTCCACTTGTAAAGGATCCAACTTGTAGAAAGAAAACAAACAATTTTTGCCTAGAACCAACCTTCCACCCTTGTTTCTCAGACTTAAAACATGTACAGTACAATATTTAGAAAAACATATATAACAATTGAAATCGACTATGTTTAGATCCGCTCATGAATTTTCTTATGCATCTTGGTTCCCCTCATTATCTTTGTTCTATATATTCTTGCAAGAGCTCAGAGTCCTTTGTCATTCTACAATCTCCACTTTGACGATGATCCATGGACCAGTTCTCTATCTGTAGAGAGCGCAATCTTCTCTTCCTATCTCCCATCCTTTTATAGAAGTGAATCTATAACTTCTTTAGCTTCTTGTGTTCCTGATGGTCTATTTCCATAAATGATCAAACTATTCAATGCCTTATAATAGACAAGAATTCCAATCGTTGGTTAATCATGAATTTTTGTAATGATTATTCATCCTTTGGGCTCTTCCACACTTGTCATTTTATGGAAAGAAAACAGAGGTTTCACACTACTGGTTTCATTGTTCTTCTTCCGCAGTATAGGTTCCACCCCAGTCATTCTACACCATTGATCTTCTTTGGGCTCTACGTGACCACTGATCTAAATCTGGTGTAGGATGTAGATACTGGGTTTTCAATATTTGTTTAATTAAATTCCATAATTTTTGGCTTATGCACATTCGGCTTCTATACTTCGGGATCAGAAAACCAACTTCTTCTAACTTCTGCACTTCCGCATTTTTGACTTTCGAATTTTGCAGTTCTGAATTCCACTTTCCCCTTTTCGCTTTCTGCTTTCCAACTTTCGTACTTTCCAACTTCTGACTTCCATACTTTCAAACTTCTGACTTCTGACTTCCGTGATTCCAACTTCCTCTTTCCACTTTTCTCTTTATGCTTTTGGACGTGTGTAATTTTGCACTTCTGACTTCTAGACTTCAGGATTGGAAAACCCAACTTTCGTCCTTATCCCTTTCATGTTCTCCCACTTTTCTCTTTCAGAATTCAGAAATCAAAAATATAAATTTTCTTATTCTCAAAATTTTGGATTTCCACTTTCCAACTTCTGCACTTCAAGATCAAAAACCCCAACTTCCAGTCTTAGTCCTCTCTTGTTCTCCTGCTTTCCAATTTTCGCTTTTCAACTTCGGAAATGGAAAATATAACTTTTCTTATTCTTGAACATTTGGATTTCCTCTTTTTCGCTCGTGTATTGCAACACTCATTCTGCACCATTGATTTCTTCTGTTGGTTCATTCGATTACTTTTCATACTTTTGCATATTTTCTGTAACACCCTGGTTTTGACCTCATTTGCATTAAATATACATGATACATATATTGTAAATAATCACGGTGAGGAGCTAAAGGCAAAGGCCCCACCATCGATTTGGTTATGTTATGTTTTGGATTGGAATGGTCATCGATGGTATATCGGGACATATGACATATATTAAATTGTGACATCATGTAAATGTGCATTTTAATTAAATAACCCAATCAGCGATGTTCACTACAACTAAATTGAGAAGGGGCATGATTCCAAAGGATAAGGAGGGGGAATGCTGAACATTGAGCCATGGGGGAAAAGCCATGTGTCACCACTCTCTTCACTCACCTTCCCTTGTCTCATCTAACCACCACCCTTAGTTGTTCTATTGTTAGTTGAGGAAACTATTCGCTGACAGATAGACCACTACACCACATTATCATTCTCCCCACACTTTTTCACTCTCCATGACTTGCCTTTTGGGTAGTGGGTGGTCTATTGACTATGGGGATCGAGAGCTGTTCAGTTTCCTCATGCGGGCTGAGATAAAAGGATCCACGATCTATTGTCTGGGGGTTCGTTGGTTCTCCCTTTTCGGGGGGATTGCTAGCTTACAATGGGTTCTCCTCTGCCTCACAGATTTGTTGGCTTGTGGATCAATTATTTCCTCTGTTCACGCAAAGTTTTGTGTCTTTTCTCCACCATCATCAGACCTGTGTAACGATTCTGCTACTCTATTGTTGAGTCGTGACCATAATTCCATTCACAGTTTTGGTTGACTACGTATTTTTCCCCCATGCATAGATTGGGGGTCTGTTCCTTTTCCCATTCTCTGGTCTCTGTAATTTTCTCCAGCGATTGCATTAAGGATTGGGTACTATGGGCTTAGGGTTTCTCATGGGCTGTTATTTTCTAGGATTGTTGGACTGTGTTTTTCCCCTATAAAAGCTTGAATAGCTATGTGGATGCTTGCATGTAGTGGTTTTGTCCTCGGACTGCATTGGTGTGGTGAATGAGGGCCTGAGGTGCTTAATAAACTTGGTGGGTTGAGAACCACATAGACAAAGCTACTAAGTTGGCTTTCTTATCCACAACCCCTGAATAGGACTGGAAGGGAGATCAGTGTCTGAGGGACTGCGTTGTAAAGAAGGGACTAATTTCCTTGTGTTAGGTGTGTGTAGGTGTTCTAGAAGCTACGCTGGCTCTGGTGTTGGTGTCTGTAGCTCTTCAATGAGCTCACCAGCTTAGCATTTAGCCTTTCCTAGCTCCTAGATGTCTTGATAAACCCAACTTGGTTGGCTTGGGTTATCTGTTGCTCGCCTAATAAACCCAACTATGTTGGCCTGGTTGAACTGTGTACCCTTTTAGTGTTGTTATCCTTGGCTATGTGTAAGCCTGTTAGTTCCTTATTCCTTGGGGAATCATGCCTGGCTTGGGGGTGGCAGCATTGCTGAGAGATTAAGGAGCACACGGGCCTATGGTTGGGTCGAACATTGCAGCGACATAGCTGGTTGAGGGACAATTTATTTATAAGATAAGTATTCTTGCCTAACTTGTTTCTACAACCATATTTACCATGGATGAATGATGATATACATGTTAAATGTTGATCTGTATATGCATGAGTGTTGATTGATATGTTGTTTGCTTCTGCTATGTATATGAATGATTAATACATGGTAGTATGTTTTATGTTTTTAAAGTATCCTGCTTAAGCATTATATGTATGTGTATGTTCATGTTCATGGGGCTAGATCCCCAGATGATTTGATGTATCGTAGCGTACTCTTCGTCGGCCAGAGGGTCGGGGACATTACAGTGTGGTATCAGAGCTCTGGCTACAGCATGGGCCTGAATGGGCCATGAAATATCAGATAGTAGAGGCAGGTTGCCTTCTGCCCAGTAGTGATCAAGAAATTGTGGCAGGAAAATTCATAAAATTTTTCTAAGTGCCAGAATCATCGGCCATCGGAAGACGTTAGTGGTTTGTGATCCCACCGTTCCATAAGCCTAGAGCACTAGTCTTTCAATGAGGAAAATTTTCGACTACTGATGCCGATGCCGATGTGCTTCAGTTCACCGATCGAAAAAGAACAGTTGATTTGATTGGCAATGGATAGGAGATGGTTGAGCCGATGAAGTGGCAGAAGAAGGTAAAGAGAAAAATTTTGAATTTTTTTTCTCAGTCTGACCATTTGTGATCAGAGGAAGATAGTTGTTTTCATTGCCGATGGTTAGACAAGGGAACTTCCAATGAACTACATCGAAAACATTTAGCTGATTGCGCACCCACCATTGAGGCAATCTAAGACACTATCCACTGGACGGATAGTTGATCCGACGGCCGATGCAGCAGAAGACAAAGGAGGAAATTTCCAAAAATTTTCTAAGTGTTGACTTCATATGCCATCGGGAAATGTTAGTTGTCTGAGTCGTCGATGAAGATCGAAAGGAATTAGTGGTTCAAGCATTGCCATTGTGGAATCCTAGTGCACTAATCCTTCGATGGATATACGTTTTACTTACCGATTCCTTGATGGTTGTGTTTCAGTCGCCGATCGGAGGAGATTCGTTCTCATCACTAAAGAATAGCAGATGGAAGAGCCGATGTGGTGGAAGACAAGGCAAGAAGAAAATTCAAAATTTTCTCTAAGGCATGAGATCATCGGCCATCAGGAAATGTTAGTGGATCAGATCGCTGATTGGAAAGGGTTCAATGAAGGTGAACCATAGTTGCAGCTGCTTAGTCAACTATCCATGTAATGACACAATGAATAACTGCTCCGACCACCAATGAGTGCCCTGTGGAGACCATAGTGACTCTGCTGCCCACTGTTGTGACCATCTAAAGAACTGATCACCCGATGTTCTCCGAGCGTGGATGTCGCAAAATAGTAGTCACTCTGACTGTTGACAAAGTTGTGAGCTATGGAAGACATAGGAATATTGTGGGCCACTGTTGCAGAAGCTGAAAGGACTAATAGTCCGATGCATAGGGCACCTCGCCGCCAACATAGCGATTAGTCTATGGTAGCACCAACGAAGTTCAAAATGATAGATGATTAAGGACCTGATTAGAAGAAAAATTTGAAGAGTATAAAGTCATCAAAAAATTATTAACATTCAGGCTGCTGATCGGACAGAATCAAAGGATGGTGAACCCACTGTTGCGATAGCCCAAAGCACTATCCACCTGATGGATAGTAGGCCCGATATCCAAAGGATGTCCACAGAAACCATAGGAGGAACACTTTCCGCTGTTGCGGCTACTCAAGGGACTATGCACCCGATCAACAGTCGATTTCCTCACCGATGCAAATTGGAAGTTTAGTTGGTTTGCCGCCAAAACGCTGGAAAGAAATAAACAAACATACCACCAATGAACTAGGTGTTTTGACCACCGAAGAATCGGAAAGATAGCTAGGAAGAGGTCCGATTGGGCCCAAGGAGATTTGGTTTTTTCGAAGGAATTTCTCAGTAATTTTTCAAGTAGTTTTGAACTGTCTTTTAGTAGGTTTTTAGCAAATTTCAGCAGACTGTCCATGATCACAGGGCTGAAAAGAAAGGGAGAAATTTTTTGAGTTTTAAGCAAAATTGTGTTCTATGAATTTCCAAAAGAGGAAGGTAAGTAGTTTTGATTTATATTAATGACATGCATCTAACAGTTTGCTACTAACACATTGTAGAAACATAGACAACTTCCAAGAGCAGTACTCCAGAAAGAATAGTGTGGTAAAGCAATAGGTGGTTTAGTCATGAGAACCCATGATGGGTATGATGCTCGGGATTCTTACGACCGAGCAGAAGATGCCTTGGGAGAAAATGTCCGTAATGGAAATGATGACATAGAATCTAGTGAAAGGAGATTCTAGTGGACACCGTCTGAGGCTGCAGCCAACAGGAGAAGCTTGGTTAAAGCCCAAGAAGAGCAGCATCAGTTGAATACTGTCATATTGCAGAGTTTGACAGACTTGCAGAAAAAGATAGATTCTGGACGAGGTACATCAAGGCAAGAAGGCAGTAAGAGCAGCACTAGGAGAAGGAGAAGAACTTCTAATGGACCATCTGATTCTGAAGAATCCAGTGGAGATACAAGTTCATCTTCTCATAAAAAGAAAAGAAGAAGGCACCATAGGGATCGATCTCAAGATGAATTTAGGAAAGCTAAGCCTCCTACATTTGATGATGAGATAAAGACGGAACAAGAAGATGAAGCTTGGCTTGTTGGGATAAAGAAGTACTTTCTAGTGCAGGATTATTTAGGAAACATGAAGGCAAGAGTTTCCATATTCAATCTGAATGGATGAACATCCATTTGGTAGGAACACTTCAAGTAAGTAAAGAGGACCAGTGAAAGGAAACTAAAGTGGAAACAGTTCAAGAAGTATTTGAGGCAGAAATACCTTTATGATAGGTATTATGATGACAAGATTAAGGAGTTCCATGAGCTGAGATTGGGACAACAGACCATGGATGAATATGCAAATAATTTTTTGGAATTGTTAAGGTATGTCAGGTACATCAAGGATAAAAAAGCCAAGGTCCATCAGTTTCTAAGTGGATTGCCTCAAGCTTAAAAAGATAGAATTGAGTTCTATGAACCGAGGACTCCTGAAGAAGCAATAAGGAAGGCTAAGTATTGCTATGAGCAAAGCAAAGGTAAACCTGATTACCATAAGGCATGGAAGGACAAGAAGAATGAGAAGTTTGACCAGAGAAGGAAAGGTTTCAAACCTTCTAGATTTAGGAATCAGCAGAAGCAGCCATCCCAAGCTGTGAGTAATCCAGTTGGAGTGATAGGTGGGAAGCCTAAATAGCCACATCAGAATAAAGGTCCACTCAACGTTTGGAAATGTGAAGGACCCCACTTGCGCAGATATTGTCCACTTGAGAATGAAAGTGCAAGGCCAGCTTATAAGATTCAGGAAGAAGAAATAGTGCGTCAGGTAGCAAGGGAAGTCCCTAGAATTTATGTAGCCGTGGAGGACCGCCAGGCAGATCATTAGTCAACTGTGATTGAAGTTGCAGGTAAGATTTTTAAACAATTTGTTTCTATTTTGATTGACCCTGGTTCTACTCACAGTTATATCCCTCCTAGGGTAGTGGAGATTTGTGCTTTTAAGAAGGTAAAGCATACAAAACCTTGGTTAGTTCAGCTAGCCACTGGGTCTAAGAGAAAGGTCAATGAAGTGGTAGAGAAATGTCCATTGGTTATGAATGGATTGATCACCTGTGTGGATCTAAATGTTCTATCGCTTGCTTCCTATGATTTTCTCATTGGAATGGATTGATTAGAAGCTCACAAAGTGAAGCTTGACTTTTATAACAAGAATTTTGAATGCACGAATGAGGAAAGAAACCCAGTAGTAGTGAAAGGTATTCCAAAGGTAATTTCAATAAGGCAGGTTCAGCAATGTAGTTGAAGAAGTTTTGTAGGAAAGGTTTCCAATTGTATGCAACTCATATTCTGGAACCAACGGGAGATGAAATTCCTATGTTGGAGGACTATTAGGTGTTACAAGAATTCAAGGATGTGTTTCCTGATGAGATTCAAGGGCTTCTTCCAAAGAGGGACATTCATTTCACCATTGAACTTGTGCCAGGAGCAGCACAAGTGTCCAAGACACCCTACAGGATGAGTACACTACAGATGCCAGAGTTGAAGATGCAACTACAAGAGTTGTTGGAAAAGAAGTATATCCGGCTGAGTGTGTCTCCTTGGGGAGCACTGGTTCTATTTGTAAAGAAGAAAGATGGTACACTCAGGTTATGTATTGATTGCAGACAGTTGAACAAAGTTACTGTGAAGAATAAATATCCTTTTCCCAGGATTGATGACCTCTTTGATCAAATGAGAGGAGAAAAGGTATTTTCCACGATTGACTTGAGGTTTGGTTACCATTAGGTGAGAATCAAGGATGAAGACATTCATAAGACAACCTTCAGGATGAAGTATGGGCATTATGAGTTCGTAGTGGTACCATTTGGTCTCACAAATGCACCAGCTACATTTATGTGCCTTATGAATAGTGTCTTCAGCAAGTATTTAGACAAGTTTTTTCTTGTTTTCCTTGATGACATTCTTGTTTATTCTAAGAATGAGGAATAACATGAAGAGCATTTGAGGTTGACATTGCAATTGCTCAAGGAACATCAGATGTATGCAAAACTGAGCAAGTGTGACTTCTATAGAGATAGAATTCAGTATTTCGGTCACATTATCTCAGAAGAAGGTATATCAGTAGACCCTGAGAAGATTGAAGCCACTATGAATTGTCCTACTCCAAGAAATGTGATGGATGTAAGATATTTTATGGGACATGCAGGATACTACAAGAGATTCATTGAAAGATTTTCCAAGGTAGCACATGCCATCACTTCTTTTCAAAAGAAGGGGATAAAATTCGAATGGGCTTCGAAGTGTGAAGAAATATTCCAGTGGTTGAAGAATCTTCTCACCAGTGCACCAGTCTTAAAGGTTGTAGATCCAGAAAATTATTTTGGGGTATGTACCAATGCATGCGGACAAGGGCTTGGAGGAATCCTTATGCAGGACAACCACGTGATATGTTATGAGTCAAGAAAACTAAAAGAACATGAGAAGAACTATGCCACTCATGATTTAGAGCTTGCAACCATAGTACATGCTCTCAAGATGTGGAGGCATTACTTGATGGGTAGAATATTTGAGCTCAGGACAGACCACTATGGTCTGAAGTATTTGTTTGGTCAGCCTACTCTGAATGCTAGGTAAGTGAGATGGCTGGAATTTTTATGTGAGTTTTATTTCGAAATCAAGCACATAAAAGGAAAAGAAAACAAGGTAGTTGATGCACTCAGCAGGAAGGAATAGGAAATGCATGTGGCATCTCTCAGTATTTGCCAATCAGATTTGAGGCAGCAGATTATTAATCATGTTGCCGGAGATGAATTGTATGAGTAGGTAAAAGACAAATTGCAGCAGCAAAGTCTTGAGAAGAATTATGAAGGATATAAATTGGAAGAAGATGGACTTCTTACTTATAAAGGTAGAATTTATATTTTGAATGTAGCAGATTTGTGGAGAGTTGTTATGGATCAAATCCATCAAGCTCCATATTCTAGCCACCCAGGATATCAGAAGACAATTGCTACAGCTAGAAAGCAGTACTTTTGGCCAGGAATGAAAAAGGACATGGCTGAGTACATTTCAAGGTGCATGAAATGTCAACAGGTAAAGGTTGAGCATCAACATCCAGCAGGTTTGTTGCAGCCTTTTCCAGTTCCGGAATGGAAATGGGAAGTTATTTCCATGGATTTTATGATGGGATTGACGATGACTTGGAGACAAGATGATTCCATCATGGTTGTGGTAGTCAAGTTGACAAAAGAAGCACATTTTATACTAGTGAAGTCTATGCATAAGACTGGTGACATTGCAAATATTTTCATGAAGGAGGTTTTCAAATTGCATGGATTTCTGAAGGCAATAGTTTTTCATAGAGATGTCAAGTTCACTTCCAATTTCTAGAAGGGGTTGTCTGCAGATTCGGGTCCAAAGCTAAACTTGAGCACTGCATACCATCCTCAGACAGATGGGTGTACAGAAAGAGTTAATCAGGTGCTTGAAGATATGCTTCGCATGTATGTGATGGACAAACCAACCAAGTGGGAAGATTACTTACACTTGGTAGAGTTTGCTTATAACAATGGACAACAAGCATCCTTGGGGATGAGTCCATATGAAGCTTTGTATGGAAGAAGGTGTCAGACACCAGTGACTTGGGATAACCCAATGAACAAAATTGTGCTTGGACCATAATTGCTCAAGGAAATGGAGCAAGAGGTTGTAAAGATTAGGCAAAATTTGAAAGTAGCACAGGACAGATAGAAAAGCTATGTAGATAGGCATAGGATGAACAGAGAGTTTAGTGTTGGGGATCATGTTTACCTTAGAGTGAAAGCAAAGAAAAGTTCCTTGAAGCTTGGAAGTTGTGCCAAGCTGTCACTAAGATATTGTGGGCTGTTTGAAGTAATTGAAAGAATAGGGCTTGTTGCATATAGACTTGCATTACCTCCTAGTACTAGAGCTCATAATGTTTTTCATGTTTCTTTGCTTAAGAAATATGTACATGATCCTAACCATGTGATAAATTGGGATGTGATTCAGGTGGAACCCAAGGGAGAGTTCCAAATCAAGCCAATGCGCATCCTCGACAGGAAGGTCACAATGCTCCGAAACCGAGCCATAGGGCAGGAAAAAGTGCAATGGGAGCACTACGGGCCTGAAGAGGCTATGCGGGCACTGGATAATGCCATGCAATTGGAACATCCATTTTTGTTCAATCCTACAGAACACTAAGGTGGTACCAGTGTGGATTTTTGTTCAAATTTTGTAAAGCATTGAGGATAGTGCTATTGAAGGGGGAGGGGAATGTAACACCCTGGTTTTGACCCCATTTGCATTAAATATACATGATACATATATTGTAAATAATCATGGTGAGGAGATAAAGGAAAAGGCCCCACCATCGATTTGGTTATGTTATGTTTTGGACTGGAATGGTCACCGATGGTATATCGGGACATACGGCATATATTAAATTGTGACATCATGTAAATGTGCATTTTAATTAAATAACCCAACCAGCTATGTTCACTACAACTAAATTGAGAAGGGGCATGATTCCAAAGGATAAGGAGGGGAAATGTTGAACATTGAGCCATGGGGAAAATCCATGTGTCACCACTCTCTTAGGCTCACCTTCCCTTATCTCATCCAACCATGACCCTTAGTTGTTCTGTTGTTAGTTGGGGCGTCTATTCGCTAACAGAAAAACCACTACGCCACGTTGTCATTCTCCCCATGCTTGCTCACTCTCCACAATGTGCCTTTTGGGTAGCGGATGGTTTGTCCACTATGGGGATCGAGAGTCTGTTCAGTTTCCTCACATGGGCTAAGCTAAACGCATCCACGATATGTTGTCTGGGGGTTCGTTGGTTCTCCCTTTTAAGGGGGATTTCTAGCTTCCAGTGGGTTTTCCTCTACCTCATGGATTTTTTGGCTTGTGGATCGATTATTTCCTCTGTTCACACAGAGTTTTGTGTCTTTTCTCCACCATCATCAGACCTATGCAACGATTCTACTACTCTATTGCTGAGTTGTGACTATAATTCCATTCATAGTTTTGGTTGACTACGTCTTTTTCCCCCACGCATAGATTGGGAGTCTATTCCTTTTCCCATTCTATGGTCTGTGTAATTTTCTCCAGCGATTTCATTGAGGATTGGGTGTTGTGGGATCAAGGTTGCTTGTGGGCTGTTATTTTCCATGATTGTTAGACTGTGTTTTTCCCCTGTAAAAGCTTGAATAGCTGTTTGGCTGCTTGCATGTAGTGGTTTTGTCCTTGGACTGCATTGGAGTGGTGAATGAGGGCTTGAGGTGCTTGATAAACTTGGTGGGTTGAGAACCACACAAATAGAGCTACTGAGTTGGCTTTCTTATCCACAACCCCTGAATAGCACTGGAAGTGAGATCAGGGTCTGAGGGACTGCGTTGTAGAGAAGGGACCAATTTCCTTGTGTTGGGTGTGTGTGGGTGTTCTAAAATCTAGGCTAGCTCTGGTGTTGGTGTCTGTAGCTCTTCAATGAGCTCACCAGCTTATAATTTAGCCTTTCCTAGCTCTTGGATGGCCTGATAAACGCAACTTGGTTGGATTGGTTCATCTGTTGTTTGCCTGATAAACCCAACTATTGTAGAAATTCAGGCCAGCAATAGATTAATTTCACCCACAACAATTATCAATTGATCATGCAAAATTGCTAACAATGGAGACTGAATATGGAGCTGTAACACAAAATTATATTAACTGAGTGTACAATAGCCAACCCTGTAATAACATAGGTTGCTGAATATATAGAATACATCAAGAGATCGAATGCATGAGAAGGCATCCAAGTCTAGCATAAAGCAGGCTTACTATAATTAAGCAAATCCCCCATACGTGTAAAAAGTTGATCCCAAATCTGTCATGGAGCTCACGAATTGGAAAGGGCACATGAGAAAGATAAAGAGTGGTAGAATGGAAGCTCATATATGCTTTTGCATGGAGAAAAGAGTGGAGGATGAAGAGGACAAAAAACTAGTTCACCTCACCTAGTCTTGCTTTCCTATGTGCCTTAAAACACTGAAAAAGCAGGCAGTAAAGCAGAAAAAGTAGATAGGTGCCTAGGAGGCCAGGAATAAAGCAGATTTTATTCCTAAGGATTTCCCAAGTGCTACATGGGTCAAATATGGCAGGTTTGACCTCTATGGATAGGCAAATAGCAACTTGCACAAGGTGGGACACATGAACTAGGCAAATAAGACAAAAATAAATGAACTAATGTCTAAGTAGGTAAACTATGTGTTGATTATTCTAACACCCCCCCTTAAGCCTGAATTTATGAGTAATAAATAAAAAATATAGGGCCTAGCAACAAGGCTTAGTCACCCTTTACATACTGCAAGTCCATTTAAAACAAAGAAAGAGGCAAAACCAACTTGGGAAAATCCTCCCTTAAACATGGACTATAAAACAAAATTGTAGAATCTTGTCTCCACTCATGCCTTTACAGCATGATCAGAAATCCCTAGTAGTGATTTGAGATTGCTGAAGGTCTTCTCACAAAATGCTTTGGTGAAGATATCAACTACTTGTTCTGAAGATGAACAGAAGAGTAGGTGAATGGTGCCATCATGCACAAGCTCTCTGATGTAGTGCATGTGAATCTCAATGTGTCTGGTTCTCTGCTTCTGAAATGGATCCTTGCAGATTCAAATGGTACTCTGGTTATCACAATAGATGGTAGTTGAGTACTCAGGTTCGAAGCCACACTCTCCAAGTAAACCCTGCAACCATAAACATTGAGTTGCTGCATTAACAACTCCTCTGTACTCAGCTTCTGTAGATGAGAGTGCAATGGCACTCTGTTTCTTGCTTGACCAGCTGATTGGCCCTTCTGTAAGCATGAACACATATCTTGAAGTAGACTTTCTGTCTGTGCTATCACCTGCCCAATCACTGTCAGTAAATCCAACCAAATCAAGATCAGATTTTGCTTTATAGAAGATCCCATGTGTCCTTGTTCCCTGAACAAAGTTAAGGATCCTTTTGGCTGCTTTCTAATGGATCCCATGAGCCTGATCCATGTATCTAGAAGCCACACTTACTGCATAACAAATATCAGGCCGAGTATGTGTCAAATACAATAAACATCCAATCAATTGCCTATACAGTGTATTGTTTACCATCGGTGGAGAATCATCTTCTTCCAGCTTCACTCCTAAAAGGAAAGGAGTTTTGATTGCTTTGCAGTCTTGCATTCTGAATTTGATCAGCAAATCCAAGGCATATTTGGACTAGTGCACCTTTATTACAGCTTTGGTTTGAGCAATCTCAAGCCCCATAAATTGACTTAAGAGCCCCAAATCTGTCATGGAGAAGGCTTGGTTCATAGCTCCTTTTAAGGAAGCAATCTCAGCTTGTGAGCTTCCTATAATGAGGAGGTCATCAACATATAACACAATGATCATTAATGAACCATTAACTACCTTCAAATAGACATTTGGATCTGATTTGCACCGAACAAAATTCAGAGATAGCAAGAAGCTATCTATCCTGGCCTACCAAGCCCTGGGGGCTTGCTTTAGCCCATACAATGACTTTCTCAACCTGCACACAAAAGAAGGGTTAGTAGAAAAACCTTGGGGCTACTGCATATATATATCCTCAGTGAGATCTCCATTCAGGAAGGCACACTTTACATCCATATGATGTACCTCCCATTGTCTTGAGGCTGCAATGGCTAGAGCTAACCTGATGGAATCCATCTTTTCCATTGGGGAAAAGGTCTCATTGTAATCGATGCCTTGAACCTGTGAATAGCCTTTGGATACCAATATATCCTTGTACTTCAGTGGTGAACCATCAGTAGCAAATTTGGTCTTATAGACCCACTTACACTGGACTAACTTTCTTCCTGGAGGGAGATCCACTAGCTCCCATGTGTTGCTCTTCTGTAGCGAGCTGAACTCCTCCTTCATGGAAGCTTGCCATCTTGGATCTCCTGCTACTTCTTCATATGTTTGAGGATCATACTCCACCATCAAATAGCATTTTTCAGCAAACATAGGGTCCTTCATGCACAGACCACTCTTAAATTGTGATCTTGTCCTTCTTGGGTCATTGGAATCCCCAGCTAGCTCTCCTGCTGCATGTAGTGTCTTGGCTGCCCATTTTGGCCTCGTGGTGCTGTTTGGGTCTGCAATAAACTCATATCCATCAGAAAAATCAGAATCAGCATGTTCAACAAACTCTTTACTTACTTCTTGAGGTTTAGGTGGTGAAGAGGCTTCACCAACTTCCACTGCTGCAAGGGGTTCTTCTTCAAACTGAACACACCTTTCAATGAATACTTTGTTTGTGCTCAAATTTATCAACTTGTACCCTTTTGAATCTTCAGATTATCCAACAAAAAGACACTCTTGGCTTTGGGGCTGCAAAGCCTTCCTCTTCTCTGTTGGGATTCTAGCCCAAGCCTTTGAGCCAAAAATCCTGAAATGGGTCACATCTGGCTTGTGCCCACTCCATGCTTCAAAGGGATTCATGCCATCAAGCTGTTTGTGAGGCACCCTATTCTAGATATAGGCTTCACATTTGATAGCTTCGGCCCAGTACTTTGGTGGCAAAGTTTTGGCCTCCATCATGCATGTTGCCATCTCCTTCAGTGATCTGTTCTTCCTCTCAGCAACACCATTTTGTTGTGGTGTGTAGGGGATAGAATGCTGCATCTGAATACTTGCATCTACACAATAGTTAATAAACTCAGACTTGACATAATCACCACCATTTTCAGATCTGAGAGCCTTGAGTTTCCTTCCAAACTAGTTTTCAACCAAAGCCTTAAAGACTTTGAATAGGCCAAAAACTTCAGACTTGTGTTTCAGGAAGTGAACCCAGCAATACCTAGAAAAATCATCATTAAAGGTCAATGCATATTTGTCCTGACTCATGGACATATGAGGGAATGGGCTAGCAACATCACTGTGAATCAGCTCGAGGGGTGCAGAGGTTCTCTCATGACTAGCTTTCTCAAATTTGTGCTCTGGGTGTTTTCCTAGGATAGAACCTTGGCAGACTCCTTTGGAAAATTTTATCTTGGGCAACCCTATGACCATTTCTTTCTCACTAAGATCAGACAGATACTTGTAGTTTAGATGGCCAAATATTTCATGCCATAGCTTGCTAGCTTCATTAGCATGGATAAGAAGAGCATAGGGGTTTGAGTAAGGTAGAAAGTGTGAGAACATGTATACCTTTTGAGCATGATTTGCGACTCCTTTTGCAATGACTCCACCAGTTGAGATTTCTATGATCTCAACTTCATCAGGGGAGAATATGACTTTCTTAGGAGACCCAGTGTGAGTCATCTGATACACTGATAGAAGGTTGGAGGCGAGACTAGGGACATACATCACATTGTTGAACTGCCCATGATCAAGATATATTCTTCCTTTGCCCATACTTTCAGTGAGAGAGTCATCTCCCAGAACAATAGATGGTCCTTTCGACTTGTCCAGTGAGGAGAAGGCCTCCTTAGTCGAAACCATGTGTCTTGAAGCTCCAGAATCAATGATAAAACTGGGTGAGCTTGATGTGCCAGCAACCAATGCATGAACTCTCTCTCTGTCATCTAAACTTGATCCTCCTTCTCTCTTCTTTGAGCTTTCTGGAAGGGAGATGCCATTCTTCTTCAGGAGTTGGGTCAGCATATCAATCTACTTTTTCATACAAGAGCTTTTAGTATGATTTCCCTTATTATAGTATGAGCACTTATTCATTTCACCTTTGTTTTTCTTCTTCTGGGTATTTTTCTTGGGACCTTGTTGATCCTCTGGAGACTGTTTCTTGTCTCTCTTTTGTTCAGGTGGCTTTTTAGATTTATTTTTTCTTTTTGCATCCACCTTCAAGTCTCCAGCAACCAGTGCTTGGTCTTTGGATGGTTTGATGGTGACCATCATCACCAGCTTGTCCTGCTCTTGTGTGAGAGATTCCATGAAATCTGCAAGGCTAGGCATCTTCCAGGTTCGAGCTGTGAGTTTTGTGGCATAGAAGGTTGAAACAAAGACTGAGTAATCAGGTCCTAGCTTCGAGAGGATTCCCAACACGATCTGATCATCTTTCTTTTTGATACCACACTGCTTCAGCTGCAAAACTAGCACTTTGAACTTGGAGAAATATAGCTGCAGGGATTTGAAGCTACTGGGACTCAGAGAAATCAGCTCATTTTCGATCTGATGTCCCCTCATCTCATCTGTCTTTCCAAAAAGCTCAGAAAGCTTCTCCCATACTTGATCCGGTGATGTTAATCCATCGAGATGGAAAAGGAGGTCTCGGGAAATACTGAGACATAGGAGGCCATAAGCCTCATCTCTCCGATTGTGCCATTTGATCTTCTCTGCAGCAGCATTGGGCTCTGCTACTGTAGCCATAGTCACCTTGTAGAGGCCTTTCGTTCTCAACAATATCTCCATCTCTGCTTTCCATTCAAAATAGTTGAAGGGAGTCAAGATAGTTTTCTGTGACTGATCCATAGCTCTAGAAAATCTGTCTCGGCTGTCAGTAGAAGGTTCCCAGTCTTGATGTCGAACCTACAAAACAATTTTTGAAGGAGAGTAACAACCTATAATGGCTCTGATACCATGTATAAATTCATGCCAGCAATAGATTAATTTTACCCACAACAATTATCAATTGATCATGCAAAATTGCTAACAATGGAGACTGAATATGGAGCTGTAACACAAAATTATATTAACTGAGTGTACAATAGCCAACCCTGTAATAACATAGGTTTCTGAATATATATAATACATCAAGAGATCGAATGCATGAGAAGGCATCCAAGTCTAGCATAAAGCAGGCTTACTATAATTAAGCAAATCCCCCATACGTGTAAAAAGCTAATCCCAAATCTGTCATGGAGCTCACGAATTGGCAAGGGTGCATGGGAAAGCTAAAGAGTGGTGGAATGGAAGCTCATACATGCTTTTTCATGGAGAAAAGAGTGGAGGATGAAGAGGACAAAAAACTAGTTCACCTCACCTAGTCTTGCTTTCCTATGTGCCTTAAAACACTGAAAAAGCAGGCAGTAAAGCAGAAAAAGCAGATTTGATTCCTAAGGATTTCCCAAGTGCTACATGGGTCAAATATGGCAAGTTTGACCTCTATGGATAGGAAAATAGCAACTTGCACAAGGTGGGACACATGAACTAGGCAAATAAGACAAAAATAAATGAATTAATGTCTAAGTGGGTAAACTATGGGTTGATTATTCTAACAACTATGTTAACTTGGCTGAATTGTGTACCCTTGTGGTGTTGTTATCCTTGGATATGTGTAATCCTATTAGTTCCTTATTCCTTGGGGAATCATGCTCGCTTTAGGGGTGGAAACGTTGCTGAGAGATTAAGGAGCAAGCTAGCCTATGGTTGGGTGGAACGTTGCAGCGACGTAACTGGTTGTGGGACAAGTTCTTTATAAGATAGGTATTCTTTCCTAACTTGTGTCTACAATCATATTTACTATGGATGAATGATAATATAGATGTTAAATTCTGATCTGTATATGCATGAGTGTTGATTGATATGTTGTTTGCTTCCACTATGTATATGAATGATTAATGCATCGTAGTATGTTTTATGTTTTTAAAGTATCATGCTTTAGCATTATATGTATGTGTATGTTCATGTTCATGGGGATAAATCCCTAGATGATTTGATGTATCGTAGCGTCCTCTTCATCGGTCGGAGGGTCGGGGACGTTACATTTTCTCTTGATCGTTGATTTCTTGTGCGGATTCATTCCTATTGGTCACATCTGTTCATCATATCTTCTTTCAAAACTTGCATATCTGCTCTCGACTGTTGATTTATTTTGAGGATATATGTTTATCATATCATCTTTCAAACTTTGTGGATTTTATTCCGACCGTTGATTTCTTTTATGAATTCATTCATGTCCGTCAGATCTATGCACAAGCCATATATCATTAGAGGAAATTTAGGGTCTAAAATGGGCCTTATAAGAGAATGCACCAACAATAAGTTCTTGTGAGTTGGAATTAAAGAACCAATAGAATTCCAATAAAATGAGTCAACCATAATGGTTGAATTGAAATATTTGTCATAAAAAAAAACTACTTTTTGAGTTCATATTTTTAACATATCTCCCTGTGTTTTTACTAAAATTTCAATCGAGAGATCTTGCTGCATGTGGAATTTGATTCCGCATCCAATGAGTACCCACACTACATACTTTTGATGGACCCCACTACGCCAAAAACAAGAAATACCTGAAAAAAATGTGATGATGATGTCATCATCATGTCTCTTTAGGTATTTCTTGTTTTTGGGGGAGCAAGGTCCATAAAAAGTATGTAGTCTGGGTATTCGTTGGATACAAAATCAAATTTTGCAACCAGCGAGCTCTCTTGATCGAAATTTGAATAAAAACACAAGGATATATATCGAAAATACAAACACAAAAAGTAGTTTTTTTCTTTTTTCCTCCAAAATTAATAAATATTATTTTATTATTTTAACTATTGTTTTATTATTTAGCTATTATATTATTATTTTCCTTAGGAGGCCCATTTTAGACCTCAAAATTCCTCTAATTTCTTCTAAGTCCTCTGCTCATCTGGATCATGCTTGGCACTATGTTTTTCCATCAGCCATGGATTCTTTTGATTCCTTTTTTCATATGGATCATGCTTGGAACTATGTTGCACCATTAGCCACGGATTCTTCTGCATCCTTTGTTCATCTGGATCATGCTTGGAACTATGTTGTTCCATCGTCCATGGAGTCCTCTAAGTCCTCTATTCATCTGGATCATGCTTGGAACTATGTTTCCATCAATGACAATCATATCACACTTTGATATGTTTTCCATATGACCACAAATCCTCCAATAGTCCCCCCCTGACCGCAAAAACTTCCAACAAAAAGAATATAAATTAGAATATGAATTTGAGGAACCAACTCAAGAATGCAAGGATACATAACTTAGATACTATACAACCCTACTTCAAAAATGTTTCTCAAATCAAGGAAAAACTTTAAGCAGTTGAAGAGAATGTAGAAGAAGGTGAGATTGTGATGACTACCTTGAATGGCCTCCCAAGATCATGGGATTCATTTATTCAAGGAATCTGTGTAAGAAGAAAGTTGATCTCTTTCAACAGACTCTGAGAAGAATGCACACAAGAAGAATCTCAACTCATAACAAGAGAAAAGAAGATGGGATAAACTGAGTATCAATCTCTCATAGTTCACAAGAAAGAACTACAAGAAGAAGGAGAATTTCCATCACAGCAACAAGAGGACAAGAAACAAAATAAATTCATAAGAGATCCTTCTAATATTCGATGTTTTACTTGTGATGAAAAGGGACACTTTGCAAGAAATTGTACCAAGAAAAGGGACTCCTTCAACAAGAAGAAAAGACACTATGCTTACACCACTGAACAGGATGAACCAAGAAACAAAATATTTATAAGGGAGATGGATGATTCTACTGAAGAGTATGTACTAATATCAGCACTCATGGGAATTATCTCAGATGGAAGTAATGATTGGCTTCTGAATAATGGGGAATCTAAACATATGATGAGATACAAACAATCATTTGTCAATATGTCTGAGCATGAGTCACCTCATAAGGAAAAACTTGGTGATGATTGTCAATACCCCATATAAGGAAGTGGAGAAGCTTCATGAGTCAATAGAACCAAGTGAACTATGGCACCGAAGGCTTACACATGTTCACTACATATAACTACCAATTACAAGAAAAGAAGTCTCAGGATTTCCATAAATATAGGAAAACAATGAAGGGCTTTATAAAGGATTTCAAAAGGAAAGAATGAAAAGAAGACATTCCCCAGAAGTGAAACCAAGGCTAAAGAAATAATGGAGATAGTACACTCATATGTATGGAGGCCCTTGTCTTCCATCTCACTAAGCAGGTATGTGTACTATGTTTCCTTTATAAATGATTTCTCACATGAGACTTGGATATATTTCTTAAAAGGGAAAAATAAAGTACTAAATTAGCTAAAGGAAAACAAATCCTTGGTTGAGAACCAAAATGAAAGGAACATCATGACTCTGCGGTCATATAATGGTGGAGAATTCACCTCAGAAGAATTCGACAAACTCTGCAGAGATTCTAGGATTAGTAGGGAGTTAAGCACTCCATACAATCCTTAGAAGAATGGCATTGTGGAACGAATGACCTGAACCATAATGGAAGCAGGGAAAGTAATGCTACATGACCAGGATCTTCCAATGCCCCTTTGGGAAAAAGAAGAAAGGAAAGTTGTGTATGTACAGAACTATACTCCTCATCAAGTACTCGACAACAAGACTCCTGAAAAGGATTTTTCATGAGAGAAACCAGAAGCCATCCATCTTAGAATATTTGGCTGCCCAATGTACATACATATCCCAAAGGAGAAGAGGACCAAGGTCAATATTTTTTGGAGGAAGGTAATATTCATAGGATATAGCGATACATCAAGGCCTATCAAATATACTTGCCAGGATTTAGGAATATCAACATCAGTAGAGATGTAACATTTGATGAAGACTTGTCATACTCCATATCGATAAGGCTACCTATTGAAAAGGTTGAGGAACATGAAGGAATGAAGAGTCCAAGATATGACAATGGAATTGCAAAATATAGAAGACCATGAAGATCATGACATGGAAAAATCACAAGAGCTTATAGAGACACTTCACAAAAAGGACTCCCACAACAGGAACTAATACAAGAGTATGAAAGGTATTGTGCTCCAGAAGGGATACATAGAGAAAAGAAAATACCAAAATCTTACAACAACTATTTGGTTTTGTTGGGTGACATTATTGATAAGGAACCTTCCAACTGTGAAAAGCCTCCAGGAAATAAAGAATGGAAGGAGGACATGATCGAGGAGTATCAGTAAATTATGAATATTGTAATATGGGAGATAGTTCTTAGACTGGAAAGGAAGTTTTTCTTGAATTAAAAGTGGATCTACAATATTAATGATGATGTAAATTGTAGCATTGAGAAACACAAGGAAAGATCCGTGGTGCGGGGATTCTCACAGAAAGAAGTCATAGACTATGAGCATACATTTGCACCCGTAGAGAGGTACACCTCCATTAGATCTATAACTACATTAGTTGTAGTTATGCTATGGAAGATACATCAGATGTATGTAAACACAACATTCTTAAATGGTATAGTCAAGGAAGAAGCGTACATAGAACAACCACTAGGATTCGAGACACATAATAGGCAGAATCATGTGCGCAAATTGAATAAGACCTTGTATGGATTGAAACATGCACCGAGGAATTGC
Organism: Pseudotsuga menziesii; assembly: GCA_001517045.1. NCBI lineage: Eukaryota > Viridiplantae > Streptophyta > Pinopsida > Pinales > Pinaceae > Pseudotsuga > Pseudotsuga menziesii. The sequence goes on from LPNX010613434.1 coordinate 126,314, forward strand.
TTCGATAGGATGGATAAATTCCTGATGAGCCTAGGATTTCCTAAGATTAAAGAACATTCCAACCTTTACTTCAAGTTTGAAGGTGAAAGACCAGTGATTCTCTGACTATATGTTGATGACCTATTCTTAATTCAGAATACTAGAATACAAGGCGATAACCAATCTTCTGGAATCAAGATTCGGTTGATGCCATGATGAATCATTAGATGGTTGGATCATTAATGTACTTGACGAATACAATACCATAGATATGCTTTATTGTGAACACCCTGATCTAATTCCTAATAGATACAAAACATGTTCACCTAGTTGCTGCAAAGCATGTATTGAGGTACCTGAAGGGTATAGTCGAGTATGGGTTCAAGTATGATGTGAATTAGAAGATTAACCTACATGATTATGTGTATTAGTATTGGGAAGGTAGCACCACTAAGAGGATGAGAAATTCCAGTTGTTGCTTCAGTTTGGGATTTGGTATGATCTCATGGTATATTAAGGATCAGTCTTGTGTTGTGTTGAGTACAATCGAGGAAGATTTTGTTGCATCCTGCTTGGCTAGTTGTGATGAAGTGTGACTATGGAAGCTATGTCTGATTTGTTTTATATCCATTTAGATGCAACCTATATATTCTGTGACAACTAGAGTTGAATGAAGCTGTCGTAGAACCCAGTGTTCCATAGCAAGTCGAAGCACATAGAGATCAACTTCCACTATATCAAGGATATGGTGTAGACAGGAACAATGAATCTCTAGTACCTGGCAATAAATGAGCATATAGTCAATGTATTAAAAAATTGTTTAGCTAGAGTGAAATTCGAGTACTTCAGAAAAATACTTGGTGTGATCCAGAACGAGACCTCTCAAAAAAGGGAGTGGTGATTTCTAGCATAGTTGGAGAGATAGGTTGTCTTAGTGACATAATCCGCCAGGTAGGTTTTCCTCGGATGTAATAAGTCCTGGTAAATATTGCAAGTTATCCTTGTATGTAATCAGTCATGGTGTGTAATAAGTCCTCGAGGTTGTCCTAGAATGAAAATGTTCTGGCACGGTATGCAGGTTGTTTGGTCGTAATCAGTCCTTGTATGTGTGTATTCCCATGTTGGAGATTATGAGGTCATAAGTCACTTGGTGTGAACCTAGGCAGTTCTCACATAATGGTAGATGTAGGTTGTCTTAGTGACCTGAAATATTCTAGCATGCTCCAATGTTGGTAGAACACCGATTGACCATATAGACGTAATACACTTGTTGTTTTCTTGGGTGATTCTTTTATAGTGGAAGATGCAGGTTGTCTGAGTGACGAGAAAGATCTTGTCATGCTCCTATGTTGGTTGAATGAGGTGCTCTGCATATGGATTGTGGTATGTGTTCTATATGTGTTTTGTTTGGTTTTGCGATGGACAAAAGAGACGATCTGGACATAACAAGATGACAGTAGGAGATGCAGGTTATTGTAGTGGCAATTTAAAGAAATTCATGGGATATACCTACGCAATGGCTTGCTCATGGATATGATGAAGAGCTGGATGAGGACTAGAACTACACCCAACATGAAAAATAGTTGTGTCTCTAGAAAATTCCAATGGCAAATAGTATTATTAGATGATCGATAAGATGATGACTGTAGAAGAAACGATGATGATGACTAGACAAGATGTGTTAATGACTGTGGACAGAGATAGAGAATACCTTTCTGTTTAAGAGGGATTATTGTTGTAATTGTATGATTCTGATGTATATTATCATTGTACGATGTTGTACCCCCATCGGATATGTGTTTTCCTCCGTTTTGGATGTCATTATTGTGTATGGACCTTGAGGTACAACCTCCATTATAATTCGAAGAAATAGTCCCTAGTATAATATATTTTAATGTGATTTTGGAGTCTCTATAGGAGAATTCAACCTTTCTATGGCAAGAGGTCGGCCCCAATTTTGTGTTAGCTAAATCACTTCAAAAGTGTAAAGAGGGAGGCGCATAAGAATTCTTATTATTGGGTTTGCCCATCTTGTAATATTGTCTTAGTGAAATAATTATTCTTCATAAGTTTGTGTAGTTTTCCTCTTTATAGTTTCCCCGGTGAAAATATTTGTGTCTTGTGTATCTACTCTATATTATGTATCTTGTTGTACTTTTTATTCTTTCAGATAAATATCCTAATAAATTTATTAATACTAGAAAAAATGACATACTCAATTGACCAAGGACAAAGGACGACATGAATTCCTATGTTAGGAGAATGATTATTCAACACACATGATTATAAACATATCAATCACAATGAATTATCCAAGAAGAAAGAAGAATCAAACTACTACATCTACAATATATATGATGAGCATAAGATCTTTTTGTCATTTTTTGTTTACCTTTATCTTATCTAATGAAAAACAAAACCCATACTAGATACTTTGATGTGGAATTTGTGGAAAAAGCAACCGTTAGGAGCTACTCTATTGAGATGTTTTAACCACTTGTTGAAGGCCAATGGCATCTTGGAACAAATTCCTTCATGGAATTTGTAGGACTTGTCTTTTTACTTTGACTAGCATTCATTTCGAAGGGATTTCTCCTTGGATATTTGGTTGTTCCTTAGATCACGTTCATGTTTTTGTGCATGGACATGGGGTTTATTTCACATTTGTTGTTAACCACTGGCATTTGTTAGGTAAAATTATCACTAGTTAATTTACCTTCAATTAATTGTCAACCAGGGTACGTATACTTTGAGATGCTACACTATATGTGCAGGAAAAGTAGTCTCAATGCTCATACTTCAAGAAATTCTAGTCTATTTTCAAACGAAAATGAAATAGATGAAGCTATTACTGTATTGAAAGATCAAATGCTAAGGATTACTAGATCTGTTCTTAGAGAAAAGAAAATCAATTTACTAACCACTATCTTACTGTCAAACTCAATTTAACCTACAGTAGCTTACATCAATCTTCCAAAACAATACTACAACAATCTTTTAAAACAATCAACCGTCTACACTCAACTACAACAATGATGATCTATTCTATAAATAAAAGAACTTAATAAATAAAAGCCTAGTTTTTAGAATGAATATATTCAGTTAATCTGAAAACTCCACCATTAACCCTACAGAATCTAATGTCTACGTTTATGCAAACAACTGTCACTCTCAAGCAACTATGGAACCAAAGTCTGTCTCTTCTTTAATCCTATGTCACTCATAAACAGTTAACAAACTGAAATCTAGCTTGCTGTTAGTGTCAAGCATATTCTACCTGCATTCACTAAATCCGGTCTACTTTTAATCCTTCATGAAATAGATTCTACAACAAACCTAAATCAAATCCATCACACGGTTTGTAAATGCCATAACCCTGAACAATAATCATAACCATCAATAAGCAATCCACGCTGAAAACCAAAAACAGTTTAAACCAAAGCCACTCCTAAATCGATTCTTACAGGCTAGATTGAATGCAAATGATGTCAATTAATATCTGCAAAACACACAATACTGAAGTACAAGGGTTTGGTGTTGAAGGTGGGCCCTGCCCTCAACGCCTGCCACTCTTAGATCAAAGCTTTGAAGAAATAAACGCTTGATCAATTAATAAAAAACACAGTTACAGTGTCTTCTTTTTTGTTCATCCCTCCTAAGGATTTATTTATAGATGGATAGATGGACAAGATCCATCTCAAAATTTAGAAATTCAAGCAACTACCCAGAAAACGGCCAACACCAGATTTGACAAAACCACGTCTGTTCCGGAAAGGATTTCTCCACATTCATTGAGAAATTCTGAAAAATTCCCATGGTTAGGGGTAAACAGGGCCATTTTTGAAGTGGGTTTCGAACCATTTTGAATAACGCCCAACCAATTGCTCAGAAATTGAGCTCGAAATCAGGTTCTTGATCAAGGACGGGAATGACATTGCCAGATTGGTTGAGATCCATACACTGCTAAAAATGGTGGGTAACAGCTCCTTGAATGAAGGACATCCATGAAATAGCACCTGAGTAATGTTCATAAGCATCTGAAAGGTGAGGTGAATCCACGAGAAACACCTCCACTGTGGACCGAATCCCCCAAATCGCTGCATAAATCTTCCTTCAAACGCTGAGACAAGCGTGGAGTCAGGTAGCAAAATACCCCTGCATAGAAAAGAACCAAAAACTTATTACTTGACCTATCATTAAATGAAACCTAAAGGCCCAATTATATGCAATATAAAACAAGGCAAAGTAATGAATAAGTAATTAAAAATCACTTACCAAAGCCTAGCAATGTTGATCTCCCAAAAAGACATAATCATGTACAAACGAAACTGATTATTATTTGATTCCATAAGACTTTAAGCTAGAAAATATTATACTGAATAGCCAAAATAGGAGACCAACATCTCCCCCAAACTGAAGGTCTTGCATGTCCATATGCAAGAAAGTTTCACATGGACAAAATTTGAAACTCAAAGTAGATGATCAATCCTTGGATCCAACTCCAGAAACTGAGGCTAAGGTATTAAATAGAACTTGAACCTGAGGAGGAGACGTGGCAGTTTGTTGCTGTACACTAACCAATTCTTCAAACTGTTTATCTTTCTTCTTTAACTGTTTCCGAAGACTGCGATTTGTCCCTGTAACCTCATCAACCAAAGTTTGTAAAGAAGCTACCTTAGCCTTTAAAATGGCATTTTCCTTCTTGATGAACCGATCCAATCTCACATACTCTTGCAACTTCTTTGTCAATTTAAAAATTCTTCTGTCTAAAATAATCAACTCCTTGAGCTGAAGTATCAGACTTATGAGATTTAGCAAATTTTGAACCTGATTTGGAAAGTGATGCCTTGGAAAATTTTAGACTTGATTTTGAAGGGGATGCTGGCAGCAAAGGTTCACTGACAGGACTTGACATTGAAGAATGATGAGGAGAATCATGGAAATCAGAGTTATCATGGGCAGAGGAAGCATTGGATGATGACAATTCAACATGGACAGGCTCTTTACCCTTGGATTCCCTTTTTCCTTCTTTACCAGCCATGCTGCGAGTAAATATTCTATTAGGTAAAATAAACAACTTTGCATGACCCTTATCTCCCCCAGACCGAGAGCTAACACACTGTTCCTTATAGATTTGGAGACTTCTTAATATGTAATGGGGCAGATTTCTTACAACTGTTAACAATTGGTTCATGATGGTAATCATTTTGGTGAATATAATTGTTTGCAGAGGAAGATTTCTCCATTAAATCAGGGATACAGGGCTCACCTAATTCATTCCCCAATGATGATTTAAGATGAGAGCTAGATAGCTCATAAACAAATTGCTCCCATACCCAATCCTTCATTATATTAAGGATGGCAAGTTAATAATAAAGAAATGAAATATTGCCAAATGTCAATGCCATAAAATGATATACGAAGGAACGGTAGCGTATAAACCAAATAGAGAACAAGGTTACTATGGTAAATCCATAATGCATTGAACTTGTATTAAAGGAAAAAAAACACTTGGTTAATAATGATAACACTTAATTTATAAGACTTATCCCAACATTCATCATTCATTACCTTTACCATGTAACATGCCCATTTCCAAATTTTTATTCCGGTACCCCATCCGGCACTTTGGCCAGTCTAATATACAAATGTATTTTCAAGCAGACAGGAGTGAAAAATAATTACGAGCATAGCAGTAATATGATTAGCAAGGGAAAATAACTGTCTAAAAAAAAATCAAATAACAGCTTGAAAATTAAATAACTGCCTGAAAAATTAAATAATTGCCTGGAAAATTTGTGTTATCAGCAAGTTTAAAATACAGAGGTACTTTCTGGATGATAAGGATAAACAATAATTACTAGCATATGTTGAAGAAGTAGTAATTACCAGCATCTTTAGCAGTTGTAGTGTTATTAAAACAAATATACTCAAAACAGTGATGTTAAAACAATTTACTTTCCCAAAATACACCACTCAGATGAGTTAAAAAAACAATAAGTGAACTGAATTTGAAAATTTGTTTGACCCCCAACAGTTTCATGGCATAATTACCTCATTTCCAGCTTGCTGCTTCACCTGATTACACAGGAAACTAAACTGTGTTATGAAATCAATTTTTATTAACAATACAAAACAAACAATCAGGAACACAGACTTCAATCAATCACCCTTACTCCTATGTAACTACAATTCTCAAACAATCATAAATGCAGAATTCATTCTTGTCATTCATACAGAACTTTTTCCACCAGGACATGTGCCATAAGACCAGAGGAATACTAACAGAAGCTAATGGGGTACTGGTCCACTTTGACTCAGCTTCACACAGGACAGTTTGAGTAGTGCAACAAACAGTACTGAAATTCTCAACTATGTTCAAGACTCGGAAAATATTAGGCATAAACCCTTTTTTCAAAAGAATCAGGTAACCCAAAATTCAAAGCAGCTAGAGATGATTATCAACTGGCTATCAACTGACTTTTTCAAACAGTTTCTTTAAATTTTATTTAACCACCCTTATGACCTCTCTTTTACCTTTACATAGGTACATTGTTCATACAGACAAGTATAGATGAGGCTTTTAAAGGAGATATTAGAGTCAGAACCCACTGCCAGTGAGCCTGTTCAGTACTCCGGTGGGGTAACTGTAAAATCTAAGAAGCTTCTTCCCCAGGAAGATGCCCCATTGCCAACAGGCCTGTTCAGTACCCTGATGGGTTTGCTTGTTTATACCACAGGTCGGTACCCGCTGCCAGCGGACCTGTTCAGTATTCCGGTGGGTTAACCTCTTGCACCCGTTTTCTATCAGAGGCCCTTGTCCCAATTTCATCTTAAAGATAAAATTTATGATTTGCTCAAGCATAGATGAGTGGGAGAGCAGCTCTGAAAACCATCTAGGAGTGGAATGGTATCAGAATTGGAAGAGTATTCTTTGTACATGCCTGTAAATATTTGTCCAAATGAACAACTAACCTTTGCAACTGTATAAGATAAAAGTCATAATCTGGTTGGACAAGAAATATATACATATATGTGTATCTGATAATATGAAAGCCAATAGATAATAATCAACGGACAGCTCAGTCCTAGAGACCTTTTTTTGAAATAGCGCCTGACTTAAAAATAACTTAATGCCCATAGTTGTTACTAAAAACAATTCCCTCGCTCCATCTAGTGTGAAACCAAGTCAAATGGTCTTAGCAACCCATAAGTTCATAAACAAAAACCACTTTGGAAGCTTAAATCACTGATGGAGACAATGCCAGGTGGATAAGTACTCACATTGATAACGAGGACAAGTCTGAAAAACTTAACAACACACATGTATTAACTTGATACAGACATTCTAATTACCAGTGAATTTCAGAAATTTAATCCAAATTAGCGTAGTCCTTTGTAAAAATAATCAATGGCTGAAAATAGGAATAGTAACAAAAAGACTTCCCTTTTCTTTTAAAAACATCATGAGCTTCACCGAAGAGAATATTTGCATCCTTCAAAAAGAAATCCTCTGGCATTTTTCCTTGCTATGGGCTGCTGTTATAATACATTTTCTGAAAGTATGGACTGGAGAGAAGGTATAAATTCTGGTTAAAGATCTTATCATTTTATTGAAAAGAAAGAAAAACAATGAAGTTGCATTAATTTCTAAACTAAACATGCAACTTTTTTATTTATATACATATTTTCCTCTTCTACCTAAGAAGAAAGAAAACATTTCTATTCAAGTATAGGAATTCTTCCAATGTAACCAAGTGCAAAGTAAAATTAAAAATATACCTTTATCCACATATGAAAAAGTTGTTGCAATGATTACCTGGATAAGGAGAACCAATTGACTTACCTGCTTCTGTAAAAAAAGGTGTTGAAGGAGGAAATGGTGTTGTAGTCTAGTTGCCTCTTGGAACCAACTTTCAAAGTAGTCTTGGTACTCACCTTCCTTCATCATATCATGGAGATCCCCTTCTTCTGATTGATTGATTTCGGAAGTACATAGAGGATCTACTAATACCTCCTCAATTTTCAGCTGCTTTCCATCGGATGTAACACCTAAGTTGTCAATTTCCTCTGCAATTTGGCAAGGAATGTCTTTTTGTGGCGCTTGGGACTTTGGTTCATTTGTTATGTCAGGAGAGGTAGATCAACTCTTAACTGCTATCAGTATGTGTTCTACCTGACAAGAAGAACTCCCAACTGTAGCTAGGATTTGAGAAAGTTTTCCCAAATTGATGGTTACTTCTGCATCCATTTCTGTCGGTTGTTTTGTTCATGTCTCGCGCAAGGGCTCTTACAGCACCCAAGTTTTTATTTTTATTTGGTTTATATGTGTTTTAAATGATTCTAATCAAGACTATCTACCACTAGGAACATATTTATGCCAATCAAACACACGCCACTCTTGCATAAAATGAAACACTCTTGAAATTAAATTGCAGAAAGTAAACACACCCAAAATTGCAAAAAGAAAAACACACTTGCATGAAATTAAATTGCAAGAAAGTAAACACGCCTTACAGGAAAGGTAAACACACTTTTGCAGCAAAATAAATCAAACATGTGAAAAAGCAAACACACTTACGAGAAAGAAACAACAGGGATTTGGGGCAACCCACTAAAGTGGATGCGTCAGGCTATTACACCATGGGAATCTCGTAGTGAATTCGTCTTTGCGTCTTATTGTTTCCCCTCCACCTTGTTGTGTAATGTAAAAGAATCCTATCTACCCCTATCTACCAAAAACTCATAGCCAACAAATTCGTAGAAAATGAGCAAAATACCAGCTTACCTTGGAGCAACTCCCCGGCAATGGCGCCAAAATGTTGGGTAAAATTACCACTAGTTAATTTACCTTCAATTAATTGTCAACCAGGGTACGTATACTTTGAGCTGCTACACTATATGTGTGGGCAAAGTAGTCTCAATGCTCATACTTCAAGAAATTCTAGTATATTTTCAAACGAAAATGAAATAGATGAAGCTATTACTGTATTGAAAGATCAAATGCTAAGGATTACTAGATCTGTTCTTAGAGAAAAGAAAATAAATTTACTGACCACTATCTTACTGTTAAACTCAATTTAACCTACAGTAGCCTACAACAATCTTCCAAAACAATACTACAACAATCTTTTAAAACAATTAACAGTCTACACTCAGCTACAACAATGATGATCTATTCTACAAATAAAAGAACTTAATAAATAAAAACCTGGTTTTAGAATGAATATATTCAGTTAATCTGAAAACTCCACCATTAACCCTACAGAATCTAATGTCTACGTTTATGCAAACAACTGTCACTCTCAAGCAACTATGGAACCAAAGTCTGTCTCTTCTTTAATCCTATGTCACTCATAAACAGTTAACAAATTAAAATCTAGCTTGATGTTAGTGTCAAGCATATTCTACCTGCATTCACTAAATCCAGTCTACTTTTAATCCTTCATGAAATAGATTCTACAACAAACCTAAATCAAATCCATCACATGGTTTGTAAATACCATAACCCTGAACAATAATCATAACCATCAATAAGCAATCCACGCTGAAAACCAAAAACATTTTAAACCAAAGCCACTCCTAAATCGATTCTTACAGGCTAGATTGAATGCAAATGATGTCAATTAATATCTACAAAACACACAATACTGAAGTACAAGGGTTTGGTGTTGAAGGTGGGCCCTGCCCTCAACGCCTGCCAGTCTTAGATCAAAGCTTTGAAGAAATAAACGCTGGATCAATTAATAAAAAACAGAGTTATAGTGTCTTCTTTTTTGTGCATCCCTCCTAAGGATTTATTTATAGATGGATAGATGGACAAGATCCATCTCAAAATTCAGAAATTCAAGCAACTACCCAGAAAACAGCCAACACCAGATTTGACAAAACCATGTCTGTTCCGGAAAGGATTTCTCCACATTCATTGAGAAATTCTGAAAACTTCCTGTGGCTAAGGGTAAATAGGGCCATTTGTGAAGTGGGTTTCGAACCGTTTTGAATAAATCCCAACCGATTGCTCAGAAATTGATCCCGAAATCAGGTTCCTGATCAAGGACGGGAATGACATTCCCAGATTGCTTGAGATCCATACACTGCTAAAAATGGAGTGTAACAGCTCTTGAATGAAGGACATCGAGGAAACAGCACCTGAGTAATCTTCATAAGCATCTGAAAGGTGAGGTGAATCCACGAGAAACACCTCCACTGTGGACTGAATCCCCCAAATCGCTGCATAAATCTTCCTTCGAACGCTGAGACAAGCGTGGAGTCGGGTAGCAAAAGACCCCTGTATAGAAAAGAACCAAAAACTTATTACTTGACCTATCATTAAATGAAACCTAAAGGCCCAATTATATGCATAAAACAAGGCAAAGTAATGAATAAGTAATTAAAAATCACTTACCAAAGCCTAGCAATGTTGATCTCCCAAAAAGACATAATCATGTACAAACAAAACTGATTATTATTTGATTCCATAAGACTTTAAGCTAGAAAACATTATACTGAATAGTCAAAATAGGAGACCAACAGCATTTAAAAGGGGGAATGGACTTATCTTATAGCCATGTGGACATCATTTGGTTACATGAAATCATATTTCAATAGAATGAATTGGTTTGAGTATATTGCTTCGTAGAGTATTTTCTTGAAAATATGTGTTAAGGCTATGCACCATCATCTTTTTTCCTTTGTCTCTTTATTCAATGATACAAACCATCTATAAAACATGTCAAATGACAAGCAATGAATAGCATCTAGACAATGAACAATGGTGCCTTTTTTAAAAGCATTTATAATAGAACCCCTTTTTGACTCCTTGTTTGGTCTTTCCAATAGAAAAAGTTGTACAAATACAATTCTCTAAGTCTGAGAACATGTACCCATTATTTGAATTTTATTAGGCGAGTAGACACTATTGTTGATTTTCTAGCAATTGCTCTTGGAAGAACACCAATATATGAGACAAATTCCCTAGTTAGATAGCAATTGGGTGTTTTTTTTCTATTTTCTATGTGACTCAATTGTAGCACTGTTTAAATGTTTTTTTGTGGGAGAAAAAAAGATCTAACCCATGTGGATGGGACGAGATCCAATGGCCTATGTCTAGTTAGCTAATAGATAGTGTGCTCTATGTTCCCATAATGAGTTTTAGAAATAAATTGTATCAATATTTGACTATGCATCAATAAGGGAGCATTGATTACAATGTATTTCTGTATGAGAAATGCGAGCTAACATTGAGGTTGTTATGGGGCATGCATGTCTATCATCTTCCTAAAAATGAAGAGGGATATGAAGCCTTGTGCATTTGTTTTTTAGATTAATCCCAAAACCTAAGTTTAGTTTCTATTTGTTTTGGTTTATTTCTATAGAATCCCTATTAATGCTTACAAGTGTTCAAGGAATCTATAATTGGATTTCCTGCATCGTTTAATGGGGACAATTTTTATTTATGGATTTTATGTATCCTATGCTCTACACAAGCGGTTGTGACAATTTTTTCCTATTGTATTTGATAGAGGCTTGCTAGTTGAAGCATGAGAGTATGTCACCACATAGTGATCACCTAAAGAACTCCAATACCTAATATACTGAGCATACTACAATAGGGAATCTCCAACTTTATTTGTAACCCCACTTGGCTTGGGTTTAAACACAATGAAAGACATACTATATCTTTTTGTAGGAGCTGGTAGTAGATATGAAACGATTGGGTTTACTAGATTTACTAATACTAGTTAAGCAAATTAATCGAAGGGCACATTCATTAAATAAAATAGTGCTTTAATTGGTTGGCCATCGACTGAAACTGTTTCTCCTTCCTCTATTATTGGTGGGGATTTGTATGCCCCTTTATATGTATTTGTCTATTTTTTTGTGCCTACCTCCATTGTAGCTTTATTGCATCTAATTCTATGCTAGCTCATAGGAATCCCTAAATATTTCTATATCTAAAATAAGTTCTAACCACCTATATATAAAGAAAGCTATTTATAGTTTCTAAACTCACAATTGTTTTTTTTACTTTCTTTTCAACTTAGTCAACATCTTCTCTCAAAGAAAATTTTCCAAAGTATCTATTATTTTCTAGAGTGCATAATTCTCTTTTTTCTATTGTTCCTATGTGTTGGACACCATTTTGTTAGCATTGTCGATGTTATTTTTTTGTTGAGCTATTAAAAGGATATAATAATCCTCATGGATTAAATCTAGCATATGTTCATTTATCTTGGGTTATTTAGAAATTTTACATCCAAATAAGTTTCTTCTTTTCATTATTTTTTATTTGGATGGTGTAAGTTCTAAGCCATTTGTTGCAGGATATACACAATGAAAGTAGTAAAGGAATGAATGTTACTTTGTCCCTATGTGATTTAACTAGATCCATGCAATGTATTTTTTGATCTAGGAATAACCTAGAGCATTCCTTGAAGAAATTCCTCTTGCTAATTTTTCTTTGAATCTACTCATTGTTGGTTGCATTTGTGCTAGCCATTGAAGTAGCTTCTTTGCTTTACATTATCCATCATAAAATGCTAGTTGTACTAGCAACGACAAGAAAGAAATATAAAAAGATAACATAAAACACACATCCATGAACAAAGCTAGAAAACACTCAACAATGCAATAGCCCCAATAAATCTAGATGAAACGTTTAAGCCTGCAATATTTTGTTGTGACACATCATATCTACATAGATCTCTCAAGCCACATCGAGGACATGGGTTCCCAAAAATACATAGAGATATACTAATATCACTCTCTATCATTGTCTATATTTGTAAATTTTATGAATTCGACATATTGTAGAGCGATGTACACTTCCATTATATCTATGCTTGCAGTGCTTGTAGTTATGAGATGGAAGATACACAAAATGCATGTCAACACAACATTACTAAATGGTAGTAGAGTAGGAAGTATACGTAGAACAACCACTAGGATTCGAGACACATGATAGGAAAACTCATGTGTGCAAATTGAAGAAGCCTTCTATGGATTGAAACATGCACTGAGGGAATGCTACAACAGAATGTATAGCTTCCTGATGAGCCTGGGATTTCCTCAGAGTAAAGATTATGAAAATATTCAAAATACTGGACTGTAAGGCGAAAGCCACACTTATGGAATCAAACTTTAATCTTCTATGTAATGCTTCATTAGATTCGGTTGATGCCACGATGTATTGTCAGATGATTAGATCATTGATATACCTGATGAATACAAGATCAGACATATGATTTGTTGTGAAAAACCTGAGCTATTTCATGACGGATCCAAAACATGTTCACCTGGTTGCTGTAAATCATGTATTGAGGTACCTGAAGGGTACAGTCGAGTATGGGTTCAAGTAGGATGTGAATTAGAAGATTGACCTGCATGATTATGTTGATTCAGATTGGGAAGGTAGAGCCACTAATAGGAAGATAAATTTAGGTTGTTGCTTTAGTTTGGGATCCAGTATGATCTTCTGGTTTAGCAAGAAATAGTCCTGTGTGGTGCTGAGTACAAGCGAGGAATATTATATTTCCTCTCTCTTAGCTAGTTGTGATGAAGTGTGGCTGTGGAAGCTACTATTTTATTTGTTTGATATCCATTTATATTCAACCTGTATCCATGGCAAATAGAGTTGCATGAAGATGTCGTAGAACCCAATTTTCCATGACAAGTTGAAGCACATAGAGATCAAGTTCCTCTATATCATGGATATGGTGTAGAAAGGAAAAATGAAGCTCCAATACATGGAAACGAATGAGCATATAGTCGATATATTGACCAAAACTCTAGCCAGAGTGAAGTTCAAGTAATTATGAGAAAGACTTGGTGTGATCTAGAATGAGACCCCTTGAAAGAGGGAGTGATGAGTTCTAGCATAGTTGAAGAGACAGGTTGTCTTGATGGCATAATCAGTCATGTAGGTTGTCGTCGGATGCAATAAGTCCTAGAAAATATCACAAGCTATCCTTGGACATAATCCATCCTCATGTGTTCCTATGCTAGAAATAGCAATATACCAGAAGACGTAGATGCATGAGATATTACATGGAAAAGGAGACACGTTCTCCAAGAGGAAAAGATCCTGGCATAGGAGGCAGGTTGCTCAGATGTAATCGGTACTTTATGTTTTCCTTAGATGTAATATCCCAGTAAAGGTCGCAAGTTATCCTTGGATGTAATCAGTCCTAATACATTTTATCTAAAGCGTAAAATAACTTGGTGTACTACGCAATTTATTCATATGTAATGAGTCTTGTGGCTTCTATGGAGTGTAAAAGAGTCCTAGTGTATTATGCAAGTTACTTGGACTTAATAAGTCCTAGAATGTTTTATGAATAGAAAAGATACTGGACACAAGTTGTTCATATGCAATAAGTCCTTGAGGTTGACCGGGAATGTAAAAGTCTTGGCATGGTATGCAAGTTATTTGGCCGTAATCACTCCTTGTATATGCGTATTCCAATGTTGGAGACGATGAGGTCACAAGGAACTTGGTTTGCACCTAGGAAGTTCTCACATAGTGGTAGATGCAGGTTTTCTTAGTGACGTGAAATATTCTAGCATGCTCCTATGTTGGTAGAACACAGGTTGACCGTAGAAACGTAATGCGCTTGGTGTGATCTTAGGTGATTCTCGCATAGTCGAAGATGCAGGTTGTCTTGGTGACGTGAAATATCCTGTCATGATCCTATGTTGGTAAAACATAGGTGCTTTGCACCTGGGTTGTGCTATGTTTTCTCTTTGTTCTTTTTTTTGGCCCGAGGGGGGGTGGGGGAGGTGGAAAAAAGAGATGACATGGACACAACAAGATGACAGTAGGAGACACAGGTTATTTTTGTGTCAATGTAAAGAAGGTCATGGGATGTACCTACACAATGGCTTGCTAATGGATATGATGAAGACTGGTATGAGGACTAGGCCTACACCTAGCATGAAAAAGGGTTGGGTCTATAGAAAATTCTGATGACAGATAGTTTTTTTCGATGACTGACAAGATGATGACTATAGAAGCAACAAGGATGATGATGGGAAAATATGTGTTGATGACTATGGAGAGAGAGAGAGAGAATACCTTCCTATTTAAGAGGGAGTGTTGTTGTAATTGCAACTTTGGAAGACATTATGATGTATATTACCATTGTATGATGTTGTATCCCCATCATATATGTGTTTTCCTCCTTTCAAGATGTCATTATTGTGTATGGACCTTGAGGTACAACCTTCATTTCAAGTTGGGGAAATAGTCCCTATTATAATATATTGTAAAGTGCTTTCAGAGTCTCTATAGGAGAATTCATCCTTTCTAGGGTAAGAGGTCATCCCTATTTATGTGTTAAGTAAATCACGTAAAAGGTGTAGAAAGGGAGGCACAAAAGAATTCTTCTTATTCGGTTTGTCCATCTTGTGATATTGTCTTAGTGACGGAACTATTGTACAAAAGTTTGTGTGGTTTTCCCGTTTATGGTTTCCTCGGTGAAAATATTTGTGTCTTGTGTATATGCTCTATATTTTGTATCTTGTTGTACTTGTTATTATTTTAGATAAAGATCCTAATCAAGTTAATCCAACTAGAAAAAATAACGTACTCAATTGACCGAGACCAAAGGACGACATGAAGTCCTATGTTAAGAGAATGATTATTCAACACACATGATTATAAACATATCAATCACAGTGAATTATCCAAGAATAATGAAGAAGGATAAAACCACTCCATCTACAATAGGTATGATGAACACCATATCTTTTCATTGCTTTTTGTTTACCTTTATCTTATCCAATAAAAAACAAAACCCATACTAGATACTTTGATGTGTAATTTGTGGAAAAAGAAATAGTTTAGAGCTTCTCTATTGAAATTTTTTTACCACTCGTTGAAGGCCAATGCTATCTTAGAACAAATTCCTTCATGTAATTTGTAGGACTTGGCGTTTTACTTTGACTAGCCTTCATTTCCAAGGGATTGCTCCTTGAAGATTTCATGGTTCCTTAGATCACGTTCAGGTTTTTGTACATGGTGATGCTGTTTATTTCACATTTGTTGTTGACATTAACATTTAAAAGGGGGAATGCACCTAGCTTATATCCATGTGGACATCATTTGGTTACATGAAATAATATTTTTATATGACGAATTGGTTTGAGTATATTGCTTTCTAAAGTATTTTCTTGAAAAGATGTGTTAAGGCTATCCACCATCATCTTTTCTGTTTGTCTATTTATTCAATGATACAAAGCATCTATAAAACATGTCAAATGACAAGCAATAAAGAGCATTTAGACTATAAAGACTAGAAATTTTTTTAAAACCATTGACAATAGAACCCTTGCTTGAATCCTAGCTTGGTATTTCAAAAAGGAAAAATTGTATACAAATACATTGCTCTAAGTCTAGGCACATGTACCCATTATTTGAATTTGATTAGGCAAGTAGACACTATTGTGGCTTTTCTAGCGATAGTTCTGGAAAAAACACCAATATATGAGACAAATTCCCTAGTTAGATAGAAACAGGAGTGTGTTTTTCTCTATTTTCTATGTAACTCAATTGTAGCATTGTTTAAATGTTTTTTTGTGAGAAAGAAAAGGATCCAATATGTTATCACCATTTTTTCCTCAGCAATAAATGGCAAGAAGGCCAGACATAGCAATCAAAAGGGATCAAAACATGCATAGATTTATAGTCTCAGGGTGGCCGAAAATCAAGTTAAAAGGGAGGGCATTTCTACGATGAGGATTTAAAATCGATTGAAATTGACGAACGAAGTATTTTTCATGAGAACCACATGCGCCACCAAAACTGCCTCTACATTTCCACGAAATGACACTAAAGCGACCGCAAGTTCCAAGGGTCATGATCGACGGAAGACAGATCGACGGGCGAGATCGATTTCACTAGATCAATGTGCTCATTGGTTTTCCTATATTTTGATTGCTGAAATGGGTTAAAGTAACACAACATCTAATGACCTGGATCTCATCGAGACAATATCTACGGTGGGTAATGCCTTCGCCGATGGGACTAGCACGAGATAAGTGTCCCCATAAAACTGACGAAATATTACGGATCTGTGCACGTGGATGATGGATATGGAAGGTGCTTGCAATGAATGGTGAAAAACATTCCAGGGATATAAAGGTTGCGTTAAGATCAGTCCAAAGGCCTAAAAGGTGCCCACATGTGCCATCTGTTTTCCTCGATAGGTAATTGAGTTCCCTGGAACCATTTGTGACATGACCACAAGTGAAAATCATCCCCACAATAGTGTCAAATATCCCAAAACCAAGGGTCCATCGTATAACTTGCGTGTGAAATCAGAAGGACATCATGAAGGTCTAAGATATGAGCAGCAAATCTGATCTCTACACAAAGTAGGAGATACACGACAGAAAGAGGCAGTTTTGATATCATCGTCTGCAGGAACAAAAGCGAAATAAAGCGTCAATTCCATGTGCCTTGAAGCATATGGTTCAAAAGATGGAATAACCCTAGAATTATTTTTCATAGCAAACAATTACATACCACAGCAGATAAGGAAGCATGACTAGATCTCCAGTGGAAAAATAAATCCTCATCCCATGTACTACTCGATGGCGAAGTGTGTGATGGTAATAATGGGGAATAGTCGTATCCAATTCTCCCGCTCTATATAAATAGCCATTTCCAGGGCCACAAAAGGTAGAGTCTTGCTATTCCTCGAATGAAAGTCGGGAAGAATAGGTGTCAGTTTATTGTAAATTTTAGAAAACATGGGTTAGTCCTGCTATGTTTTTTTTGCTTACAAAGATGGTCTGTCAGGATTTTTTCCTAATCGATAAGCCCTGGTCCAGAATCTTGCTGCTTTTATATACTGATTCCAAAAAAATTCCATACATTATGGTTGAGATGTTCGTTGCATTATAGATGTTTTCTAGCATCATCAAGGTCAAGACAAAGACATTCATCGCATTAGCTGGACCTGCTAACACTAGTGAAGGCATTATTTTATTAACATAAGGCCATACCACCATGGGCATCGTACTTGGTTTTTCATGTCCCATGGATGTCCCCCCAAGGCCTCCAGATGTAGTTCCTACTTCCAAAGCCTTGATATTTGATGACCATGTTTAGTGGTGGCTAGTAGGAGCAAATGCTCATACTAGAGGTGTGGGTGTCCAAAGTATTCATTGCTGCCTTTGTGAATTCAACTTGTCTACTTTTTCTAAGGTGGTGAGGAGGTTGAAGACACGCCCCACTATATTTCCTGTAGGAGAACCCTCATGAGAGGTGAGGAGTACAAGAATTATAAGACATTGTAGAGGCTTATCACTGAGAGGAGCAACATGGCCGTTCTTCAAGTCCCCTTGTATAACAGTGTTACCAGGAGAGGGGGGAGTTTTGGAGAAGGTTGAGCACAGAAGGGACACAAACTCCCTTGCTAGATTTGAGCCCATGTAGAAAGGTTCCTTTGAGCATGGAATGAACACAAAGGGAAAGACACATTTCTGACTCAATAGAAATACAAAGGGTTCGTGCCTAGTCAGCGACGAGCCACTAGAAACATCCTGAGATGTCATTTTCACGGCTCATGAGCTCAGAACCAGAAGCGTTGTGCTGTCGTCCAGACTGAGCATGTGCATTTGCTCCATGATGTTTTTTTAATATATGTAAACCATGGTGGAAATAATATTATATTTTTAACATTTAATCTATCTGAGAGAATAACAAGCAAAGCAATCAATCACAAGAGACAATGGACACAAATATTTTCCTTGGGGAAACCATAAAGGAGAAAACCCTGCAACTTCCTCAGAGATAGAATCAGCACCAAAAGTAAAACCCAAAGATAGTAAGATGATCTCCTGACATTAGTAGTCTCTCTATCTCTTGTCCAAACTTCTCCTCTCTCTCTCAGTTATGCCCAACAACTAAGTGTGAGTGAATGTGTGCTAAATAGAGAGGCTCCCTCTCTATTTATACTAATTCCTGACTTGACAATAACTCACTATGTCTGACTTCTCTAGGGTAGTCTAATAACCCTAGAGCCTAGAATTGCAGGGACTTTAACCATTAATCAATAAAGAGGGTTTCACTCTATGACTTTACATGACTTGTTTACATTATTGAATATCCCGATTGGTGTTTATGTAATTGTAACTTCGAAATGTATTCACTTATGTACCTTATTTATTATACCCTGATGTTTATTTCGGGATGTGTCTGTAATGTAATTGAGTCCTGTTATGCCCCAATATTCCAATCGAGAGTTTCTTTAATGTAAAAATTCATGTCAAGTCAATCTGGGTAACCCTCCTATTGTTTAGGGGTTAAAGTCCCCATACTTTAGGGGCTCTAGGGTTGTTAGAATCACCTAGTGAATTCAGTTATAGTAGGGTTTATTCAAGTCGAGAATTAGTATAAATAGAGAGCCAGCCTCTCCATTTATAATGCACTCACTCACACTCAGTTGTAGCACATAGCTAAGGAAGAAGAAGACACTGGGGTTAGGAAGAAAGAGGTTACTGCTATCAGGAGATCATCTTACTATTTTGGGGTTTTACTTTTGGTGCTGATTCTATCTCTGAGGAAGTTGTGTTGTTTTCTCCATTTATGGTTTCCCCGAGGAAAAACACTGTATTCATTATCTCTTGTGTTTGATTGTTGTGCTTGTTATTCTCTCATTTAAAGATCCTAATAGAATGCTAGCTTAATGTTAAAAATCTAACATGGAATCAGAGCTAACCTGAGAACAAGACACTATGTAGTTGCGGGAACTAGGGCTTCCTACTTTGTGGATATCTCTCCATAGTTTTTTAGAAAAATAAGGTTGGAATAACTCTCCTCCCTAGGGCGCATCTTTCTGTCGAAGCAGAATCCAATTCTAAGGTTTTTCAGTTTCGGACCCGACACTGCTGCTGAAAATTAGGGCTTTCCACAGAAGTGGAATTTTTCAGTGAGCCCAGGCCTGGATTGATATCCTCCTCAAAATTGAATTTAGGGATTAAGGTCAAAGAATTTGGTTGGGAAGAACTCTGGAAAAGCAAAACCATGATCTGCTCCTAAACTAGCACTACAAAATTCCAGCTCCAAATCTAGATCCGACATCTTGACCTGGTAAGATCTAAATCTTTTGTATTTCCATTTGAGGTTCTCAGTTAAGATGTCTCATCATACCAAGCTNATGAGCCTGGAAGTATAGGATCTCCCTGGTCCTAGAAGAAAATGAGTTGGAGTCCTATATCAATGATGAGATTCCAGTTCCACAGGGAGATGAGGCTAAGGACTTACATAAGAAGAAGTTGGTTATGGAAAAGAGGATCATTATTGATTCAATCAAGGATCACCTCATACAATGGGTGTCCTCCCTAAGACACCTAAAGCTATGTTTGATGCCCTAGCCAAATTGTTTGAAGGAAAGAACATAAATAGGAAAATGACTTTGAGGAACTAGTTGAAGAATGTGAATATTCATAATGCAGATACCATCCATTCTTACTTCACAAGAGTTTCTTAGATCAATGAAAAACTAGAAGAAGTAGATGAGAAGTGGAGGATGTTGAGATTGTAATGACCACCTTGAATGGTCTCCCTAGGACATGGGACTCTTTCATTCAAGGGATCTGCGCTAGAAAGAAGTTAGTCAAGTTCATCAGACTTTGGAAAGAATTCTCACAAGAAGAAGCTCGAATAGCAGCTTGAGAAGAAAAGATGGGAAGTGAAGATCAAGCTCTCATAATTCAATCCAAGAAACCTATAAGGGACCATCACCATCATAATTTTAAAGGTAAGCACTCTTCCCAAAAGAAATCCCAACCCAAATGTTATACTTGTGATGAAATAGGACACTTTTCCAGAGATTGTCCTAAAAGCGAAAGAAATCGTCAGAAGAAGAAAAACAACAAGAGAAGACATCATGCTCATGCTGCAGAGGATGATGAACCTTCCACAAAGAGAAGTAGATATTAAAGTGAAGATTCTTCAAGTGATGAAGAATATGTTTTGATTTACTCTCTCATGGGAAATATCACACATGGAAGCAATGATTGGCTTATAGACAGTGGGGATTCCAAACATATGAAGAGATTCAAAGAGTCCTTTGTGAGACTATCAGAACATGAATCACCTCACAACGTGAAGCTTGGAGATGACTACCAGTATCCAATAAAAGGTAGTGGAGAATCCTCCTATAAGCTAGACTCTGGAAAGTCCATGAAGATAAAGGATGTATTTTTTATACAAGGACTCAAGAAGAACCTCCTCTCCATATCAGCATTAGATGCAAAAGGCATGAGGGTTGCATTTGTAGATGGCCAAGTTCTCATGTGGCCAAAAGGAAAGACCTTCGATGATGCAGTAGTAATTGGGGAACAAGAAGGAGGTTTGTACAAATTGAAGGGCCATCCATAACAAGCCTTGATCCATGACATAGTATAGCCAAATGAACTTTGGCATAGAAGGCTTACACATGTGCATTATAGAGCACTACCACTTGCAAGCAAAGCTGTTGAAGGTCTTCCAGAAATACAAGAAAAACATGATGGAGTCTGCAAAGGATGTGTGAAAGGAAAGAATACAAAGAATACATTTCCAAGTAGCAAGAGCAAAGCAAAAGGAATCTTGGAATTCATCCAGTTCGATGTATGTAGACCAATGTCATCAAGTTCACTAAGCAGGTATGCATAGTATGTTTCTTTCATTGATGAATTTTCTAGGAAGACATGGATTTACTTCATGAAGAACAAAGATGAAGTATTTAGCAATTTCAAGGAATTCAAAGCCTTGATTGAGAATGACACAGAAAAGAAGATCAAGAACTTTCCATCAAATAATGGTGGAGAATTCACATCAAATGAATTCAAAGAGTTATGCAAAGACTCAGGGATTAAGAGGGAGTTGTCCAATCCATATAATCCACAACAAAATGGGATTGCAGAAATGAGAACATAACTATCATGGAAGCTGCAAGAACTATGCTTCATGATCAAGATATTCTTATGTATTTATGGGCAGAGGCGTCCAGAATAGTAGTGTATGTACAGAACTATACTCCACATAGAGTACTCAAGAACAAGACACCTAAAGAATTCCTTTCTGGCAAGAAACTAGAAGTCAACCATCTCAAAATATTCGGCTGTCAAGTGTACATACACATTCCAAAAGAGAAGAGAACTAAATTAGATCCTTGAGGAAAGAAGGGTATATTTGTGGGATACTCTGAAACCTCGAAGGCTTACAAAATATACTTCCTAGGATTCAAGAAGATCGACATCAGCAGGGATGTGACATTTGATGAAGACTCAGTTTACAACAAATCCTGAAAGAAACCTGCTAAAGAACCTAAAGAAGCAGAAGCACCCAGAATTCATGATACAACCATGAATGAAGAAACTCAAGAAGAAGATCAAGAATTTGAAGAACCTAAAGAACCTGTAGATCCACCTCAGGAGAAGAATCCTCATAAGAGGAAACCTACTTGAGTACAAGAAGCTATCCAAGGTGCAAAAATATATGGGGCCCTATAAGAGAATCATAGAGAAAGAAAGAGGACAAGGTCTTGCTTTGGATATGTAGCATTATTATGTGATCTCATTGATAAAGAACCTTCCAATTATGAAGAAGCGGTAGAATGAAAAGAATGGAAGGATGCTATGATCGAAGAGTATCAATAGATCATGAAGAATGATGTTTGGGATATTGTCCCAAGACCAGAACGAATGTTTGTTGTAACTTCCAAATGGATCTACAAGATCAAGCATGCTGCAGATGGTAGCATAGAAAAATGTAAAGCAATATTTGTTGCTCGTGGTTTCTCCTAGAAAGAAGGAATAGATTATGAAGAAACTTTTGCACCTGTATCCAGATACAATTCCATTGGATCAGTACTTTCTCTGACTGCAGTGATGGATGTCAAGACTACTTTCTTGAATGGTGTAGTAGAAGAGGAAGTGTATGTGGAGCAGCCACTCAGTTTTGAGACACATGACAGGGAGTCTCATGTATGCAGATTGAAGAAATCCTTGTACGGTTTGAAATAGGAACCCAGGACATGGTATGGAAGAATTAATAGATTTCTATCCAGTTTGGGCTTTACCAAAAGTAAATCAGATTCCAACCTTTACTACAAGGTTGAAGGTGGAAACCCAGTGATGCTCCTACTGTATGTAGATGGTCTATTTGTAACAGGTATGGATGGGTTGATTGCTAATACAAAGAGAAAGTTTGCTACCGAGTTCAAAATGAAGGACTTGGGTATGATGCATTATTTCTAGGCATGGAGGTGTGGGAGAATGCGGATGGAATCTCCCTTGGACAAGGGAAGTATGTAGTAGATATCCTGAAGAGGTTTGGGATGATGGATTTCAAGGCCATGAACACACCTATGGCATCGAACTTGAAGCTATTGAGTGATGATTCATCAAAAGCGGTTGATGTTACGATGTATCATCAGATGATTGAGTCCTTGATGTACTTGACAAACATGAGACCAGATATTTTCTTTGTTGTGAACACCTTGAGCCAGTTCTTGATAGATTCGAGACATGTTCAATTGATTGCTGCAAAGCATATTCTGAGGTACCTTAAGGGTACAATTGATTATGGGATTAAGTATGAGGTGAGTCAAAAGATTAACCTAGAGGGTTATGTTGATTCAGATTGGGAAGGAAATTCCATCGATAGGAAGAGCACTTTAGGGTGTTGCTTCAGTATGGGATCAGGTGTGATCTCTTGGTTTAGTAGGAAGCAATCCCGTGTGGCATTGAATATAGCTGAAGCAGAGTATGTCACAACTTGTTCATCTAGTTGTGAGGCAGACTTATGGCTCAAGAATCTACTGTCTGATTTATTTGATCTCTATTTGGATGCTACTTGTATATATTGCGACAACCAAAGTTGTGTGAAGTTGTCAGAGAATCTTGTGTTCCATGACAAGTCGAAGAATATCGAGATCAAGTATCACTATATCATGGATATGGTATAAAGGGGAGCAGTGAAGCTCCAATATGTTGCGACAGACGAACAAATAGCTGAAGTGTTGATGAAGCCATTGTCTATATTGAAGTTTGAGTACTTCAGGGAGAAGCTTGGTGTTCTCCAGATCGAGGTTCCTTCCAAGGGGAAGTGATGAGTCCATGAGCCATTCTGACATGGTGAGAGGATTGGTTCCTTCCATGGTTAGATGTAAGGGATGAACCATTCTATCATGGTGAGAGGATTGGTTCCTTCCATGTCATATCTAAGTGCTGATCCATTCTGATATGAATGTAGGATTGGTTCCTACATGATTAGATATAAGGGTTGTTTCCATTCTTGGAATGGAGGTGCCTATTTAGTTACCAAGAATACTTAGTCCGGGACTGAGGGACTTTCTGATACGATAGTAAGATGTAGTATTACATGATCTTATGTGAGCACATGGCCATTCTGATGTGATTGAGGGATTGGTTCCCACATGATTAGATATAAGGGTTGATTCCATTCTATGGGAGAATGGAGGCACCTGGTGAGTTACTAAGAAAGATCAGTCTAGGACTAGGGGCCATTCTGATATGACTGTGGGATGTGTTCTCACATGATCAGATGTGAGTGCAGGGCCATTCTGACAAGTAGGACATATATAAGTGCTGGGCCATTCTGACAAGTAGGCCAGATATAAGTGCTAGGCCATTCTGACGAGTAGGGAAGATATAAGTGCTAGGCCATTCTAACGAGTAGGTCAGATATAAGTGCTGGGCCATTCTGACAAGTAGGTTAGATATAAGTACTGGGCCATTCTGACGAGTAGGTCATATGTAAGGGCTGGGCCATTTTGATGTGGGAGAGGATGAGGTTCCTTCCATGGCCAGATGTAAGAGTTGGGACATTCTGACATGGTGATGAGATTAAGTTCCTCTCATGGTCAGATGTGAGTACTGGGCATTCCTTTCTAATGAGTCAAGGTTAGATGTAAGTGCTGGATGGGCCATTCTGACTTAGGGTTAGATATAAGCGCTGAGAAATACCTACATGGAGGCTAGGCCTACACCCAGCATGAAAAAGGGTTGGCTTTGTAGAAATTCTTGTGACGAGAAGAATATGAGATAGCACCCATGATGATTTCAGTGATGATGATCTAGTAGTGATGATCAAGATCCAATGATGATCCAGATCCAACAATGTTGCTCCAGTGATGATCCAGATCCAGATGAAGATGACCTAAAGATGACGGGAACTCAAGGATGATCCAGATGATATAGAGAAGAAGACGCATGCTGATAAATTGTGTCGAGAGAATACCTTCATGTAGGTCTTCATCATCTTCAGCACTTATATCTGACCATGGAATGAACCACATCAAAAAGGCCCACCCAGCACTTACATCTGACCATGGGAGGAACACATCCAAGAACCATGTCAAAAATTCATGCCTAGCACTCACATCTGACCATGGGAGGAACACATCCAAAACCCATGTCAAAAAGGCCCAACACTCACAATCAAACTCATCTTGTTATAAAGGCTCTGCACTTATATCCGACCTCATCTTGTAAAAAAGGCACTGCACTTACATACGACCTCATCTTGTAAGAAAGGCTTTGCACTTACATCCGAACTCATCTTATCAGAAAGGAGTTGCACTTACATCCAACCTCATCTTTTAGAAAGTATTTGCACTTAAATCCGACCTCATCTTGTCAAAAAGGCTCTGCACTTACATCTGATCATGTGCAAACACATCCCTTAATCACATCAGAATGGCTTTGCACTGATCATGTGGGAACACATTCCACAATCACATCATAATATATCTGCACTTATATCTGATCATGTGGGAACACATACCTCAATCACATCAAAATGGATATGCACTAATCATGTGGGAACACATCCCACAATCACATCAGAATATCTTTGCACTAATCATGTGGTAACATAACCCACAATATTATTAGAGCATCTCTGCGCTTACATATAACCATGTGAATCTCAGCCTTTCACCATGTCAGAAAGGGAAACGGACACACCATTTTCCTTTTGGAGGGAACCTTGATCTAGAGAACACCAAGCTTCTCCCTAAAGTAATCAAACTTTACTCTAGGTAATGGTTTGATCAGTACATCAGCTATTTGCTTGTCCATCACAACATACTGGAGCTTCACTGCTGCTCTCTAGACCATATCCCTGATATAGTGATACTTGATCTCAGTATGCTTTGACTTGTCATGGAACAATGGGTTCTATGACAGCTTCACACATCTTTGGTTGTCGCAATATATACAAGTAGCATTCATCTAGAGATCAAATAAGTCAGATAGTAGCTTTCTCAGCCATACTACCTCACAACTAGCTGAACAAGCTGCAACATACTCTGCTTCAGTTGTACTCAGTTCCACACAGGATTGCTTCATGGTAAACTAGGAGATCACACCTGATCCCATACTGAAGCAACACCTTGAAGTTCTCTTTCTATCAATGGAACTGCTTGTCCAATCTGAATCCACATAACCTTCCAAGTTAATCTTCTGATTCGCCTCATACTTGAGCCCATAATCAATTATACCCTTCAAGTAGCTCAGAATATGATTTGCAGCAATCAAGTGGACATCTCTTGTATCCATCAAGAACTAGCTCAATGTGTTCACAGCAAAGCAAATATTTGGTCTCGTATTCATCAGGTACATCAAAGACCCAATCATCTGATGATACATCATAGCATCAACCACTTATGATGAAGCATCACTCAATAGCTTCAGGTTCAATTCCATAGGTATGGTCATGGCCTTGCAGTCCATTATCTTGAACCTATTCAATATATCTACTGCATACTTCCCTTGTCCCAGGAAAATTCCATTTGCATTCTGCCACACCTCCATGCCTAGAAAATAGTGCATCATACCCAAGTCCTTCATTTCAAACTCGACAACAAGCTTCCTCTTTGTATCAGCAATCAACCTGTCCTTACCTGTCATAAATAGATCATCTACATATAGTAGGAGTACAATGAGTTCCATTCTTCAACCTTGTAGTAAAGGTTGGAATCTGATTTACTCTTGGTAAAGCCCAAACTGGATAGGAAGCTGTCAATTCTATCGTACCATGTCCTGGGTGCCTGTTTCAAACCGTATAGGGATTTCTTTAACTTACACACATAAGTATCTCTGTCATGTGTCTCAAAACTGAGTGGATGCTCCACATATACTTCCTCTTCTACTACACCATTCAAGAAAGTTGTCTTGACATCCATCTGGTGTATTTCCACTTCATTACTGTAGCTAAAGCAAGTACTGATATGATGGAAGTATATCTCGCTACAGGAGAAAAAATTTCTTCATTATCTATTCCTACTTTCTGGGAGAAACCACGAGCCACAAATCTTGCTTTATATTTCTCTATGGCACCATTTGCAACATGCTTGATCTTATAGATCCATTTGGAAGTCACAACAGACTTCCCCTCTGGTCTTGGGAGAACATCTCAAACATCATTCTTCATAATCAATTGATACTCTTCAATCATAACATCCTTCCATTCTTTCTTTTCTATCGCTTCTTTATAGTTGGAAGGTTCTTTATCAGTGAAGTCACATAATAGGCATACATAACTAGAGTAGGACCTGGTTCTTTTCCTCTCTTTGTGTATTTCTTCTGGAGCCTCATATATTTCTACACCTTGGATAGATTCTCGTACCCAAACAGGTTTCCTTTTTTGAGGATTCTTCTTGTGAGGTGGATCTATAGGTTCTTGAGGTTCTTCTATTTCTCGATCTTCTTTTGAAATTGCTTCGCTCATGGTTGTGTCATGAATTCTGGGTACTTCTGTTTCTTCAGGTTCTTCAGCAGGTCTCTTTCTGTATTTTTTGTAAGCTAAGTCTTCATCAAATGTTACATCCCTGCTGATGTCGATCTTCTTGAATCCTGGAAACTATATTTTGTAAGCCTTCGAGCTTTTAGAGTATCCCACAAATATACCCTTCCTTCCTGAAGGATCTAACTTTCTCTTTTTTTCTTTTGGAATGTGTATGTACACTAGAAAACCAAATATTCTGAGATGACTGACTTCCAGTTTTTTACTGAAAAACACTTCTTTAGGTGTCTTGTTCTTGAGTACTCTATGTGGAGTATGGTTCTGTACATACACAGTTGTTCTAACAACTTCTGCCCATAAATGCATGGGAATATCTTGATCATGAAGCATTTCTCTTGTAGGTTCCATAATTGTTCTATTCTTTCTTTATGCAACCCCATTCTGTTGTGGATTATATGGAGTGGTCAACTCCCTCTTGATCCCTAAATCTCTACATAATTCCTTGAATTCATTTGATGTGAATTCTATGCCATTGTTTGATCAGAAAATCTTGATCTTCTTCTCTATGTAGTTTTCGATCGAGACTTTGAATTCCATGAACTTGCTGAATACTTCATCTTTGTTCTTCATGAAGTATATTTATGTCTTCCTAGAAAAATCATCAATGAAAGAAACATAGTATACATACTCGCTTAATGAATTGGATGACATTGGACCAAATACATCGGAGTGAATGATTTCCAATATTCCTTTAGCCTTGCTTTCGCTACTTGGAAATGTCTTCTTTGTGTTCTTTCCTTTTGCACATCGCTTGCATACTCCATGTTTTGCTTGTATTTTTGGAAGATCTTCAACAACTTTGCTCACAACTGGTAGTGCTCTGTAGTGCACATGTGTAAGCCTTCTATGCCAAAGTTCATTTAGTTCTACTGAGTCATGAACCAAAGCTTGTTCTAGTTGGCCCTTTAATTTGTATAGTCCTCCCTGTTAACCCAAAAATCCCCCATTCCACTCTCTATGGCCTACACCACCCAAGGAAAACATCTCATGACCCTCATATCACTCCATTAGATCCCCACACCCTCAAAATAGCTTAAGGATGAAGAAAATGGCTTAAAAACCCCAAAAAGGAGCCCAAAATACTATCCTAGGAGCCAAAGCCCTCAAAAAGGGGATAAAACCCTAAAAGGAGCTAAAGTTAGGGTGAAAGGGGCTAAAAGCCCAAACAAGGGGGCTAAATCCTAGACCAAGGGCTTAAAACCCAACCCCCCCCAAAAAAAAGCTATAAAAGGAGGGTAGAGCATCATTCTCAAAACACTTCTCCCTTGCATACTGCTATGCTACCCGTGGATGCCTTGAGACACCTTTGTGTCTCAAGCCACCCACACTCCCTCTCCTAGATCTCCATTGAGCCATAGCTACCCCATCCAAGAGAGGTTCTTCCACAAGCTAGGGCACGGTGGCCCATTTCCACCCAAAGAGAAGGTATAGCTTGTCTTTCTTGTTTTCTTGTATTTGCTTATTAGTTTTCTTTGCTTTCTAACCCATGATTTCATTTGTAGGTTTGTTTCCTAACATCGTTTTGCAGGTATTTCAGCTTATTGTAGCTTAGGATTTGTTCGTAGGTTATTGGAAGTGGAACCCTAACCCTTGTTTGCAGAGGGGTTCACAATCATATTTCTTCTTTCTGTTCGTAGTTTAGTTTACTTTTCTTTAAATTTTGTTTCTCCATTTTTACAGTCTTTCCACATGTAGGAACCTACCCTTCTATCCTATAGATAGAAGGGAGCCATTCTTGCCCTTGTAGCAAGGAGAAATACCTACTACAGAACTAGCGACCGTACTGGGGAGATCCCATAGGATCCCTGGTCCAAATTTTTAAAATTTCAAGTTTTTCAAGTTTTGCCCTAGTTTTTCAAATTTCATGTCAAATTCAGTTTAAATCCAGTTTATTTCTAGTTTTTAGTATTGTCGAAGCCTCTGCTAGGAAAAACTAAGTAAGTTTGGCCACAGTACAAGTTACTATTGGCCGGATATGACTCTGGATAAAAAGAAACCCCAAATCTGGGGAAGGTCGCACCTATCGGGCCTGAACATGAGGTAAGGGCACACTTAATGGCCAAACAGGTGTGCCTAGGGTGCACTTAATCCCCCAATAAGTGCAACTTCACTAAAAAACACAGACCGCGACTATCTGTGGATTCTATGCGACCCCCTCGCTTGTTTCTGAAAATATCTTGTGGCCCCCTTGCCAGATTTGATCAGAAATGTGTGGTCTGTCAAACCGAGCTTAAATTTCAGTTTAATAGGAGTTAAATTTCAGTTTTGTAGGGACTGTCAGTGTGACTCAGCTGCCTCTGTCCATCACACCAGTTCAATTTCAATTTCTGTTTCTATTTTCTGTAATTTCTTTCACAAACAATGTGTCAATTCCTAAGTAAAATTTAATGGCTTAATCAAATGAATGTATCTTAACTAAAATCAACCTAAAATTAATTGGCTTTATTACCCTTCCTCCTCTGCCTAGTCATCACCCTTCGGGGTATTCTGGGATATGATGAAGGGCAAGCTCGTATAGATATAGGCCCTTCATTGAACATTCTTCCAAACCATTAAAACCGGATGACCTGGAAGGTAGAGGGGGTAGAGAAGGAGGGATTTTCATGGCGCTAAGCGTCCTCCTTATTGACCAACCTTGCATCCAGGAGGTGACCTGAGGATATATGGATGGGCTTAGTCCCATTGTGTTGAGAGCCCAACACCTTCTCTTGGTTGAAGAGGAATATTAGTGTGAGGTAGTCATCTAGTTAGGCCATCAACATTCAGGGTTAAAAATTGTATTTGTTCACAATTTTTTATTATTCAATGCTTGCATACACAACCATAATATGATGAATTCATAAACCATTTGTAGCTACCAAATACTAGAAAGACAAAAAAACAAATACACCATACCAAGTAATTAACCCAAATCAGTTCATGATGCTGAGTGAGCCTTAAAATTTACCAATTTACACTAAGTACAAACAAATCTGCAGCCTTTGAGGACATAAGTCCCTGACTGCTTCAACTATGGGAAGTACTTGGGCTCTACCCAAAAACCCATTGTGAGGAGTACCACAGGAACCCCAAAGTAGCTGGCCACTGAGAGGAATTGCCAAGCGAAATGGGCAACGACCCCTTCCGATTAAGTAGAAACACCTGTGAGGAAAAAGCCAAGCATTGTCCTATGGCAGTCTTGGTGGTTGAGTGACCACCTACACCCAATAGGAAACCACTAAAACTGGGTTCCAAACATCATTCCCACCAGTTTCATACATAAAATATAACATAATTGATCCTCCACACTCTTCCTCATGCCTTAGAGGTGAACCACCACCATTTGGAACACTTAACTAACACCGTTGAAACTGTTCTCAGCGATCTCCCACACCATCAGAAGGCCACACAACCTCTAATTCTGATTCAAACCCATATCAGTCTAAACTAGAGCTCCATACTGCACCATCAAGCCCCATGGATGGTGCAAATCCGGATCCATTTTTTGGCATAGCCATAGCAAGTGGACCCATGTCCACATCACAACCTATCACCCACAACCTGGCAAGTGGCCTAAGCCCATTTATGCAAAATTTCATCAGTCAGCCGCCACCACCTATAGTCACTAGCCAAGGTAGCCCACTTGCAGTACATGGGGGCAGTGGCCCTTCCACACACACTACCCCTCCTGCCACAGAGGGGGGAAGTGGACCGTCCACTTACATTGCCCCTACTATCATACATGGGGGCAATGTACCCGCCACTCATACTGTCCACCCCACAACACTTAAAGGCATTGGCCCATCCGCAATGGTGCCACTGCAAGTAACCCCAGCTATGCAGATGCATTATGCACCTGCAAACCCCACCACCACCGCAGCCCCATCCCACATCAACCTGGGGTCAAATCCACCTTTCATGTCTAATCTTAAATTGCCTGATTTGGCTAGATTAACAAACAACCCCATTCACCATCAAGCTTTTTGGCCTCTAATGCTAACTAAGATTCCATTAGACATCCTCAAGTTTGAAGGCAAGGCAAGGGAATGTCCCCAAAATCACATTATGACATTCCATCTGTGGTGCTCATCCAACAACATCGTAGATGTTTCCGTCAGGCTAAGGCTGTTCCAATGCACCCTTACAGGTGTTGTGGCTAAATGGTACATTGAGCTACCATAGGACAAATACCCGGACTTCAACTCCCTAGCTTTCATGTTCCTACAGTATTTCCAACTCCCTGTCAAATATGACAAAGGGGTGGAGATCCTATTATCCTGCCGCCAAAGCACTACCACTCATATAACTAACCATATCCATGAGTGGCAATGACGTCGCAGCTTACGTAAAATCCAACTTGATGACATGATAGTCTTGGATTGGTTCCTTAAAACCTTTCTCCCACCCATAGCAAAGGATGTTGCATATGAATGTCCCCAATCCAAAGAAGAGGCCATACTAAAAGCTCAATAGTTTGACCTTATCTATGCTCAGTCTAGATACTTGTACACCATCATTCCAGATGCTCCTCGTCTAAGTACCTCATAATATGATGCACCGGGGGCATCCCATGCTATAGATGGCATCATAGGATCGATCTCGCAACAGCCATAGCAGCGACTGACACCACCTGCTGTTACACCACAGCTAAGCAACACTGCTAGTGTTGCTTACCAAAACCAAGCTCTGGAATACATAAGAATGATGTCCCAATTCGGAGCAACAACTTCCTATGCACAACCTGCGCCACTACAGTAGACTTAGGCCATAACTTGGCCAACACAGTAGTATGTGGGGCAAATGCCCACATTTGTGGCACCGCCACCCCCACAAATCTACTATGCACTGCAAGTGAAAACAATTTAAGCCCTCGACCCCGCTCCACCCGCTCCGTTGGAACAAATGTTTGCATAGCAAAACCATCCCAACTAGCTTGCCCCCAACAATCAACAAGGGCAAGATAGAAATAACTGGCCTGGAAACCAAGGAAATAACTAACCGTAGGGAGGTGGTCAAAAAATGAACCCTCCCAATAATGCCACAGCAAACTATCCAACCCAAAACCCCCCACGACAAAATGCACCAAGACGCAACGTCCCATTGTGCACAAACCAACCGTGCACACTCTGCGATGTTTATGGGCACTACACATTCGAGTGTCCCCTTATGGGTCGAACTAAGCAGGCCATCCAAAACGAGGCCCAATAGGCTACCAACACGGCCAATGAAGCCCAACAGAACCAAACACCACAAGTACCTCCCTCGATGGTGCTTCAAAACCCACTACCAGTCTAAGGGTTCGTGGCAACCAAACCCCCTCCCCAAGCCAATCCCAATGCTCTGGGGGCACCTCCCATGGCTGAGATAGGTGTTCATCACCTGCTAGCCATGACAACTGAAGAGGTCAACTTACAAACTAGGCAGAATCAGTATGGAGCCAACACCAAATCTGTTAACTCATAAGAAGCATCCATGTCTAATACAGTTAACCTACCTCTTAAGTTAGCCCCATTCTCATGCCCCCCTGTATGCAGGATTGCCAATAATGCCACAGCTAGAGCTGCAGTCAGCTATAGCATTATGGATGATTTGGCCCAAATGCCAACCACCATGTCTGCTCTTGAGGTACTTAAAACATGCCCAACATAGCGAAAAGACTTACTAGCCTCTGTAGGGGTAGTAGACACCTCCAACTCCAAGTTGATCACATTCGACATAGAGAATGGGGAGCCATAGATGCCATCAACCATCACCTTCCAAATCCAGGTGTCTATCTAGAACCTGGTGGTGCACCGATGCATAGTGGATGAGGGGGCATCCACATGCATTATGTCTACCCTGGTTTGGAAAAAACTTGGATCACCAATTCTGTAACCGTCCTCCACAACTTTGCAGGTTTATGATGGACATCCCACTAAATCCCAAGGAATCCTCCCCCATGTCCCCATCACATTAGCTGGGAAGACAATGCTGATCGATATAGAAGTCACCAACGCTTAATTAGACTATAACCTTCTCCTTGGGAGAAGTTATATGTATTTCATGCGAACTGTCGTGTCAACTGTCTTCCATCTCATGATGTCCCCCCACGAAGGGAAGATTGTGATAGTTAATCATCTCACTTATCATGATCCGTAAGGGTTAATAGCACCTACCAATTTTATCCCTACCATCACCACCATTGAGCTGCAAGGGGCATCCACACATGCTAATTTTGTCCCTGTAATCAACATTTTGGTTGAAAACACACCAGCCTCCCCACCATTGAATGTGGGCCCTGGGTTGTTTACCGATCCCACCATGATGGCTCCTTTCCTGTTAGTGTCACCACCACTGACACAAAATGAAACTACGAACTTGTACATGGTCTCATCCAGCAGCGCTGCACCCAAACATAAACCACAACTGCAGCCCCAACCACAACCACAACATCGTCCGTAGCCACAACCCCAATAGTAGCCACAACATCACTCGCAGCAATAGTGTTAAGCGTATCCATAACCACAACTGCATCCCCACATGCAACCAACAGGAAATTATCTGGGCTCATCTCCAGTCCATATGATTCATTTCCTTTGTCCCCCACTTGGTTTCATGAGCAAGCTGGTCATAGCCACCTTAAGCCTACCCAACTTTACATTGGGAATTTTGGTGTGGTATCTTGTTCCACCAGCTCAACCAGCAATGCCCCAAGTTGTCTTAACCCTGGTGCAATCCATCGTGGTTGAGTCTCACCCTCCACCCGGTCCACACAAGCCAACCTCCGCACCTGCACCTGCACTGCCCCAACCCAAAAGAGCCAGGGGCAAGAACATTAAAGCCACCATAGAGCCACAAAAATTCCCACCTTGATCCATCTACGAGAAACAGGGCCATCCAACTCATAATTGCCCTAAAATCCCAGTGATCCATGCACATTTAGATGCCATGGATACAAATGAAAACATCCCCATGGTTGAACTCCCAAGTGTGCCAATAGTCAGGAACAAGGCATTGAGGACAAACCATGCTTGCACCCTTTGCGGCTTGTATGGACATTACTCCCACCATTGTTAATATTTGCTCGAATTTCGAATGGCTCTAGCTGACCTTTGTCAACATTCCCTTGAGTTTGATATCACCTTAATCGAAGAAGTTCATCCCCCACCTCCTTCTTCAGACACCATGTCCATTTACATGATGTCCAGTTCTACAGACCCTCTTGTCTCCACAATCAACGATGGTCCATCAGACCTATCTCTTCCGTTGTTTCCACAACCGCAGCTCCATCCACAGTCGCAACCTCAACCTCAATTACCAAGAAAACATTGGGGTTCATTCTTGATTAACAAAATCCTTTTCCTTTTCCTCTTCCTTTTCCCTTCCCTTTTCCTACCATCTGAGATCGTGAGTAATTTTTTGTTGGCAACCTGCAATATACAGGATTTCACACTGGGAGATCCTGTGTGGTACCTTGAACCATCTACCCTACCTATAAGGCCCCAGGATGTGTTGACTCATTTCCATCCAATTGAAATGATGTTGCACCTACCTCCAGGTCCATCAAAGACTCCTCCTCTCTCTAGGCCTGCCCCTCTTCCTCCAACAAAGATTGGGGGCAAGGCCATAAAAACCATAACCAATACCATTTACATGATTGCTAGCACCACCCGCCCTTCTAGCTCATCGCTTCTAGAAGATCCACCTGATCTATCATGGCACGACTTACGCAATGATGGAGAAATCTATAAGACCACCTTTGGTTTTACCCCATTCCCTTTAAACCATAGTATGGAATCAGTTCTTCCCATAAAAGACCAGATTTCATCACCCCTCCTTGCCAATGACCTTCATCTTGGCAAGGGGGCATACCTCTTCGTTGACTTTGATGGACAACTCTCAGAGAACCCGTGCAATGGGCTCTACCTCAAGAAATTTTATGCTTAACATCACCAATGAGTCACTTCATCTTCTTTTCTTGTTTTTCAATGTTTTTTAGCAAAAATCAAGGGCAGCACCATCAGCTACTAATCCAAAGTCACTTGGAACCGGTTCAAGAGACCTCTCACACCTTCAAGCTCAAATTTTCATTTCCTTATGAGACCATTGTCTCATGTTTAATAAATCAATTTTAGGACCATTTCCCACAAGTCACCTTGATTTATGAGCCATGACATGATGATGCAAGTGTCTGCAGACCTGTACTTGTATCACACCTCATGACTACTACTCATGCGAGTTCTCGAGCCACCGCCCATTAAGGAATGCTTTTTTTTACTTTTATTTTGTCTTTTAACACATAGTTGTCTACTCCTTTCACCGCACCTTACGCGGATCTCTAGACCACTATCCCCAAAATGATTTATTTTTCTTGCATGTATTTGGCATATAAGTGCCCCTAGACTTCCACTCACATCGCATGTAGTCAAGTTCGTCCACCGCAACAAACACACACGCTCTCCTGACCTCTATCCGAGAACCACCTCGGTTTGTGTCCCTCTTCCACACAGACCCACGATCCTCTACCGTGACCTATCCCATGCATGTATTGGTATGTTTGAGAGCCTTCTGCTCCATCCATACTACATGGATGACCTTTGGACCACTGTCCATAGTCCTAACATGGGGCACCGCCTGTGCCATCGCAATCGATTGACCATACTAGAGTTTTGTTTAAGCTATTTTTTGACTCCTTAAAATAATGAAAAGCTTACCGAGCACAGGTGCTTCCTTTCCCGCTCGCTAAAGTATAGGAAAGGGTTTCTACATCGTCTCATTTACCTCCTTTTGTAGACCATGTAGACCATAAATTGAAATGGACCACCTTGGTGTATTCAAGCCAATACCGTTACTCTCTACAGACTTTTATGCTTTCTCGGGTAGAGGGGATGCACTTTACGAAAAAGATCACCATGGGTTGTCGTTAAGCTCTTTTCCATCCTTCTCAACAAGAAAAGATTGCCAAGAAAACTTGGTTTCCTTCATGCTCATAAAAGTATCTGAATGACTGTCCAGTCAATATAGGCTTAACCTTTTCCGGCCTAATTGGACTACCTACGGTAAAGAAGTCTCTCATCCCCTACAGGATGGGCGAGCTCTCCTATCTATACATTTATCCTTTTTCAGGAACAGGAGAATACCAATGAAAAATATCCCCCACTAGAGTCTTCTTTGTGCTTTTAGACTCTCTAAAATTGAAAGCACCATCAATCATTTACCTTCTCGGGCTTGCCAAAAATCCATGAGATCATACCATAACAGTGTCCCTAGACACCATCCCACACAAAACAGTTTGGCAGCATTCCCACATTGGGTCGCCTTTGTTTAGAGTACTCTGCAATGTGTCTTCCTTGGATCCCATCAATATCAAGACTGTCCACTTCCTCCAAGTATTTCCCATTTGCAGTGTCATTCCCGGTATTATAGCTATGATCCCATTCCCATGAGTCAGTTTCATTTGCTGCCTACTCCACCCTACTATCATACTTTGAACAAAGGAATTTTGAGTCTACCACATTCCCCCTTCCCCTATTCAAATCTTTCCCTTTCCCCTCCCTCCCCATTCAGTGAGTCATTCTGTAGATTGCTTCACACCTTTCAGTTATCTCCCTCGCGCTCCTGGTCAAGGAAACATCATTACCTTGACTAGGGGTAGGTCTCCCTCCATCGACAACAACACACATATTCCATAGGATAGACCTAGAGGTCCCTATACCTTGGTTTCATTAACATCATTGATGAGTTCCTTGAACCACTTGAGAGGAGTCCTTAGTGCCTCTCGAGATGGTTGTTTCTCATGTGCTCGATTTCAACTACATCATCGCATTGTTGAGATTCGTATAGGGTTTGGTCTGTACAATATTTGGTCAAAGAACCTGGATGTCACCTGAATCTAGCACATTGGTGAGTCTACCCAAGGGACCTAAACAGGTTCATGTACCTAGTGACTTCCGGGTTGCGTTGGAGACAGTGATCAGAAGCCCCAATAGTGCTTCGATATACCTTTATGATTGATGCAGCATACTTGTACCACAGAGACTCTGACTCTCAATCAGCAAGTCCAGATCCAGAAGACCACCAGTCATGAAGATATAGCATTCCATGAGAATTCCATGGGTTTGATGTACTAGATCAACATTGTATTCAGCCTCACATGGAGGCAACCATTATTGTAATATCAATTGTATATAATCGGCTCTTATATTTTAGAGCATAGACCAAATTATTCTTTTGACATTGTCAGGAGCATGGGGATGCTCGCCTCGTCCATATACATGTCACACATTATTTGTATCTCACCCATTGATGGGAACCAGATCAATTCAAAAACCAAAAGCCACCATGCCCCAGCCCCGAAAGCACCACCTCTACGCAGCAAATCCTATGATGTCCATCGGCCATATGTTGAGCTCCTGCCCTCACACATCAGGGGGCAATATTTTAACCCAAAAATTCCCCATTCATCTCTCTATGGTCTACACCACCCAAGGACACCATCTCACAACCCTCATATCACTCCATTAGACCCCCACACCCTCAAAATAGCTTAAGGATGAAGAAAAGGGCTTAAAAACCCCAAAACGGAGCCCAAAATACTCTCCTAGGAGCTAAAGCCCTCAAAAAGGGGCTAAAACCCTAAAAGGAGCTAAAGTTAGGGAAAAAGGGGCTAAAATCCCAAAAAAGGGGGCTAAATCCCTGACCAAGGGCTTAAAACCCTAAAACCCCCAAAAAAATCTATAAAAGGAGGGTCACTCTAAAAACACTTCTCCCTTGCAAACTGTTATGCTGCCCATGGATGCCTTGAGACACTTTTTCCTCTCAAGCCACCCACACTCCCTCTCCTCCATCTCCATTGAGCCATAGCTCCCCATCCAAGAGAGGTGCTTCCACAAGCTAGGGCATGGTGGCCCATTTCCACCCAAAGAGAAGGTATAGCTTGTATTTCTTGTTTTCTTTCATTTTCTTATTAGTTTTCTTTGCTTTCTAACCCATGATTTCATTTGTAGGTTTGTTTCCTAACTTTGTTTTGCAAGTATTTCGGTTTACTGTAGCATAGGATTTATTTACAGGTTATTGGAAGCAGATCAACCCTAACCCTTGTTTATAGAGGGGTTCACCATCATTTCTCTTCTTTTTGTTCGTAGTTCAGTTTACTATTCTTTACATTCCGTTTCTCCATTTCTATAGTATTTCCACATGTAGGAACATACCCTTCTGTCCTATAGACAGAAGGGAGCCATTCCTACCCCTATAGCAGCGAGAAATCCCTGCTACACTCCCTCTTGTTCTCCAATTACTACTGCATCATCAATAGTCTTTCCTTTTGGCCACATGATGACTTGGCCATCTATAAATGCAACTCTTATTCCTTTTGCATATAATGCAGAGATGGAGAGAAGGTTCTTCTTTAGTCCCAGTACAAATAGGACATCATTTATTTTCATAGACTTTCCAGAGTCTAATTTGTAGGAGGATTCTCCTCTACCTTTTATTGGATATTGGTAGTCATCCCCAAGTTTCACCTTGTGGGGTGATTCGTGTTCTGATAGTTTCACAAATGATTCTTTGAATCCCTTCATGTGTTTGGAAGCCCCACTGTCTATAAGCCAATCATTGCTTCCATGTGTGATGTTTCCCATGAGAGTAGAAATCAAAACATATTCTTCATCACTTTCTTGTTTGATTCTATTATTCGATGGCTCATCATCTTCTGTAGCATGAGCATGATATATTTTCTTGTTTCCCTTCTTTTTGTGAGATCTATCTTTGTTTCTAGGACAATCTCTTGCAAGGTGTCCTCTTTCATCACATGTATAGCAAGACAAATCTTTGTTAGACTTTCTAGTGTTTCTCTTCTAGTGAGAGTGCTTACTTATGTGATGGTATATTCTACTTTTCTTAGATTGTACTATGAGAGCTTCATCTTCGCTTTCCATCTTTTCTTCTCATGCTAATATTTGAGCTTCTTCTTGTGAGCATTCCTCCCACAGTCTGTTAAAATTGACTAACTTCTTTCTGGCACAGATCCCTTGAATGAAAGAGTCCCAAGCCCTAGGGAGACCATTCAAGGTGGTCATCACAATTTCTACATTCTCTACTACTTCATCTACTGCTTCCAGCTATTCCTTGATCTGAGAGACCCTTGTAAACTAATACAGGTTGGTGTCCACATTCTATATCTTTACATTCTTCAATTGGTTTCTTAGAGTCATCTTTTGGTTTATGTTATTCCCTTCAAATAACTTGGTCAAGGCATCAAACATCTCTTTAGGTGTCTTTAGAGAGGACACCTATGGTATGAGGTGATCCTTGATTGAATCAACAATAATCCTCTTAGCCATGACTAATTTCTTCTTGTGTAAGGCCTCAGCCTCATCTCCCCCTAGAACTGGAACCTCTTCATTGATGTAAGAGTAAAACTCATTTTCTTCGAGGACCAGGGAGATCCTATACTTCCAAGCTCAGAAGTTATCAGCTCCCTCAAGCTTTTAATCAAGCTTGGTATGATGAGACATCTTAACAGAGAACCTCAAATGGAAATGCAAAATATTTAGATCTTACCAAGTTAAGATGTTGGAACTGGATCTGGAGCTGAATTTCTACAGAGCTGGTTTTCTAGTTCAGGAAGATATTAGGGTTTGACTTTCCTGGAGTTATACCCAACCAAAAACTTTGATCTTGATCTCTAAACTCACTACAACAAAAACTGGATTTAGCATCTCTTTTTGCATCCTTTTTTGCGTCAAGACCATCTTTCAGTGTATTTTTCTTCATTTTTTGGACAAAATGGCGCAATTTCATGGGTTGGTGCTATTTTAGCTGTTTTTTACATCATTTTTCTAAATCTGGTGCAAATTGCAGCGTAATTTGCACCTAGTAATGTGCCAGGTTTTGCATCAGGTTTTGCGATAGGTTTTCAGCCTAGTTTTGCATGTAATTTTGTGCCTAGTTTGTACATCTACTCTTGTTGTGCCCCCTTTTAGGGCCGTGTTTGCCTCAAATTTTATGCCCTTGTTCTCATCCACTTTTGCATCCTTTTTTACATCCACTTCTACTTATTTTTTTGCATCCCTTCGTGCGCCAAGTTTTACATCAAGTTTACATCCTATTTTGAGACTAGTTTTGCATCTCGTTTTGTTTTAGCCATTTTTGCATCCACTTTTGCATCCATTTTTTCATCCACTTTTGAACCCATGTTTTCATCCCTTTTTGCATCCCATTTTGCATCCATGTTTACGTCTTCTTTTACATCTACTATTGGATCCACATTTGCATCCACTTTTTTTGCGTCCCAATTCATACCCATTTTTGTGCTTACTTTTACACCCACTTTTGCTTCAACTTTTGCATCCATTTTTGCATCTCTTTTCGCATCCAATTCTACATCAGTTATTGCATCCCTTTTTGCATCCACTTTTGCATCGGGTTTTGTGTTGGGTGTTACAACTACTTTTGCATCTAGTTTTGCATCTACTTTTGTTGCATCCACTTTCGCATCCAATTTTGTATCCAATTTTACATCCATAGTTGTATCCACTTTTGCACCACTTTTTTCATCATGTTTTGCTTCCATGATTGCATCATTTTTTGCATCCAATTTTGCATCACCTTTTGGAATCCATTTTTGGTGCACCCCATTATGCACCCACTTTTGCGCCTACTTTTGTTGCATCCATGTTTGCATCCTTTTTTTCATCCATGTTTTTATACACTTTTGCATCCAATTTTACACCCAGATGTTGAAGATGAAAATGAGGATAATGATTATGATATTGAGGATGGTTATGATGATGATGATAATGTTGTTGATAATGAGGAGAACGATGACAATGATGATTATGATGACAATTATCATGATGATGATGATGATGAGGATAATGGCAATGATGACATTGCCGATGATTATGATGACAATGCAATGAATGGTGATGATGGTGATGATGACAATGCAATGAATGGTGATGATGGTGATGATGACAATGACAATGATGATGACTACAATCAGAATGATGATGTTGATCATCTTAAAAATTAACTTGTTATTTGTCATGCATAAATCGTGTGTGTCATCCATGACCCTTTTCCACTAATCACATATTTTCGGTAGATGTTATTTCTTATGCCAAAGGTAATGATGAATAGCTGATGAAAATGTCAATAAATCATGATGATGATGTCAAGGAAAATTGTGATGATGATGAAATGGATGATGATTATGCCAATGATGATGTCTATTGTGATAATTATGATGATAATGAGAAAGATGATGATGGTGATGATCATCATCATCATTTCCATCATCATCTTCATTAAAAACATCATCACTGTCATTGTCATCTAGTTCATCATCATGATCATTTAAATCATATGGGATATGTTTACCATTTAAAGCATGCATAACAAGTGGGATTATTCTAAAACACCCCACCAAAGTACAAAATTCAAACCACAAAAGAAACATAATATTGAAATTGTTCCAATTTTCTTTCTCCCAACAAAACATGCTTCATTTTAGGGAAGTATGTTAAAATCCATACATTCATAATCCATCCATACTATACTTGTAATAAATGTAAATATAATACTTAACTGAATTTATAAAATAGGTAAATATTTTATAAACACCCTTATGATATATAAACTTCTTTGACCTTAATAATGGTAAAATATGTAAATATAATAATAACATATAATTAATATAATTATGTTACTATAGTTCATATCTTAAAAGATTTAATATAAATAAATATATATAGTTCATATGTTATGTGATTTAATATAATTAAATATATACACATATTATTTACTTATACATTATGCAAATTAAAATATAGATTAAAACCTGTGAAGTTTCATAGGGAGGCGACGAAAAACATGAAGGATTTTTCAAATATAGATCTATGTACAACTACCCATTTCCCAATGGGGATTCTGCTCAATCAATCTATGGATTCAGGGTTATGAGTATCAATTTGGTCCATCTGGTCCATCCCCAATTCTGCCATGAGAGAATTTAATTCGGTCATGAGAGGATTTAACATTATCCCGCCAATGAGGACTTCTGAGGGCACCGAGTTGGCAATGTGGGTGTCTTGATTCTCAGATGTTCAAAGCCTAGTTTTTGGGGATGGATCAAAGTCAATTAGGAGCTCTACTGTTGTTGATGCCTTTACTATCTCTTTCTTAGATGATTCTCTCTCGTGTACTATATAAGATATACCTATGCTAGTGGTGCTACTAATGCTAGGTCACCAAAATTTAGATCGTTATCTCGTGATTGGATTTTGTATTACTATAGATTGACATTTATAGCTATGTTTTATGAGTGAGATTCACATAGATGGACTAATTGGGACTAGCAAAGATAAGACCCGGCTAGGAGACCTAATCTGAGTAGCAATACCTCAAACTCTATGAGGGTACATAAATTATGGGGACAAGGGGCCAAATCCATACAATCGTTGGATGCTAAGAACGAACTGGGTGAGCCTACTCTATTATAGGGACTAACGGATCAAGTGCGCAACAATATGAAACTTTGGCTTGATAACAAGAGGTTATCGAATCACCTATTACTCAAGTACTAGTCATGATAATGCTTTCTCATGGAGCCTCTGGATGACCTCCCAGCTTCCATATTCTGTTAAAGAAATCAATGCATTTTCCTTCATTAGGATCATTGAATATGGAGAGAATTTGGGATTGAATCAAAATACCGAAAATGGAACGAATTGGGTATTGGATCAGCTCATGTGGATTCTTTATAATTTTATGTTAGGTAGCATGATTTCTAAGAACAAATGCAAATGATTCTCCATCGTTGTTGTATTTTCCTGTTTCTCTGTTATGCCCTGTGTAGAATATTCTATGACCTTATTTTGCTTATAGGCCAAATGCAAATTTTATGGCCTAAGCTATGTCTTTTGACCTTGCCATTGCTTAAGTTACAAAAAATATCCATGGTTAACAAAAATTCATAAAAGAGGTACTATATCTTTCTCACATGCCAATATTCCCTTTATAGGGCTTTGTGGTGACGTAAGGCCCCAAACATAGTTCATGAGCCCTAAGGAAAAATGTTTTGGCCCAATAACTCTTTTCACATCAAATCATGGCCAAGGGAATGAAAGCCATACTCGGTGTGTCAAACCTAGAAATGACCAACATATCTTACTCATTGGCTAAATATTATCTATGTAGTATATAGGGCCTTTGAGGTGGTCTAGGGAATCATACATGACCCATGAGCCCCTTACCCTTAGACGTTATTTTTTTACTTGATAATATGGTCGAATCAGTGATAATTATTCTTGGTCGCACAAAGCTTGAAATGACCTTTTCTTGCTTGTAAGCCAAAGATTTCCCTCATAGAGATTACATTATAGACTAGGGCCCATGACAACACATCAGACATGACGTTATGGTGAAAACATCCATATAGCAATCAATTTCTTTGCTAATTTTCTTAAATCTATTTTGTTAAAATTTTACCTTTTTCTTTTTTTCTCATTAGTTTTAAAAATAAAAGAAAATACAACTTTAAGAAGAAGAGATGAAATCCTATGCGGTCGGAAGGGAGGGGATTAAAATCCCTATTGGTTATACGTAAACACACCAAAGAAGAAATTATATATCAATGGGAGGGTAGAGATGTTAAATGGGTTGGGTCAAGATTGAGCACCGTCAAAATTGTTAAACT
The DNA here is from genome assembly GCA_001517045.1 of Pseudotsuga menziesii. NCBI lineage: Eukaryota > Viridiplantae > Streptophyta > Pinopsida > Pinales > Pinaceae > Pseudotsuga > Pseudotsuga menziesii. The sequence continues at coordinate 170,773 of LPNX010613434.1, forward strand.
CCATCGCAATCTTCTCTTGCAATCGGTGTTCTATTCTTTATTCTATGGATTGCGACCAGCCGATTCCATTGTGAGCCCATTCATCCATTTTCCAAGGAGCCATGAAAAAATATTGCCACTGTAAAATATTAATCGATAATTTAACTGGTAACCAATTGTTAGAGACATTTCAACTATTGTGGCATCTAGAAATTAATGGTGTTATAGAAATTGTGGATGAGTAGGACTGGGAGGGTATAATTCTTGTTCAAGGTATGCCAGAGAAGAATAATAATAAGGGTTACGTTGGGAATTAATGGTGTTATGGAAATTGTGGATGAGGAGGACTGGGAGGGTATAATTCTTATTCATGGTATGCCAGACAGAAATAATAATAAGGGTTATGTTTGATGTTTCCATCAAGGTTATACCTAAAAAATATTAACACTTACCACACACAACTTAAAGTCATAGATCATGTATACATGTTTACATCGAAGACATTTTTCTCTGAGGTCTGTTTTTGGCCACCGTGGCCAAATTGGTCGTCCCATCAACAAATACAATTTCGCCAAGTGTCTTTCTCAGCACTATATTATCCAATGGTTTTTCGTATTACCCTCAGGTTCCCCATTCATGGCTCAGTTTTTGCAGCTCATTGTTCGGTGGTAACTTAAAAAACACATGAATAAAAAACTAAAACTAGCACAGTACTCGATTGTACCTTGGACATTTCCATTGATCGTTGTTCAATATTAACATACAAAGAACACGGCTCGAAAACTAAGAGCACTTTACTTTACCTTACCTTATAGATATGGTTCCTCGCCCCTCCTTCTGACCAGAGGCTGCTATGCATCACCCTATTCAATGCTTTCCCTCCCCTTGTATGACATTAAATCCTTTGCATCCCCTGGTTATTGCCCTAATGCAACTATAAGCAGTCATTTCCTTTCCTATGTTCTGTCTCATGCTCACCTCCCTTATGGAGGTTTAGGCTTCTTTCAAGTTGTATACCTGTGGCTTAACATTAATTGGAAGCTGTAGGGGAATCAATGACTCCAGTGCAGAATGTGTGGACTATTTCTCGCATAGCTGGAATGGACACTGCGTTGGCTAACATGATCTAGACTTTTGTTTCTCCATTTTCACTATGTATTTACCCTCATTTTTTATTGTGTATTTATCTAATTTGCATTCTAACAAAAAGTAAACAAATAATCCCAATAGGAAAAATAGTCTATCGCACTTAGGAACATAGAGAACGTCAGCCAAGCAAACATCGATTTTCAGCTCTTCAGAGGGACGATCCTGCAAATATTGTAGGGCTCTATATTTGCAGGGCTCAACAAGAGGGTCCCCAAACTCTTCTTATGTAGGATAGAATATTAGCGCCTACATTATATTTAGGGCTCCAAACCCCAACAAACTCTCATTTTTCTACCCGCCGTTTAGTCCATTTGAATAATTGGGCTTTGCCCTGCCTATGGAACAAGAATTTGGTCGAATTTCAAGTCTGCCACATGCTTTCCATTCCAAAAAAACTTCACAGGTTTGCATGATTTGATTTCCTTCTGGTACTCTGTGCTAGTTGGGTTTTCCATCTATATTTTCAATTAAATGAGGAATTCATGTAATGCGTTTTAGTCATTTTGGCGGATAGGTGTGATGCTTGTAACTGCAAATCTAATTCTTTCATCCCGCGTTGAAATATTTGTAGTGACATATTTTATTGAAAGCGCATTTTAGAATAGAAATTTCAGAAAACGAGGTCAAACATATAAATCCATATCTTACTAAAAAGAGTTGGTATTTGTTTTTATCTAATTATTGGTTAAGAGTTTTTAAGATGGAAGGAATCAAAAGAGTAGGTTAATTGCTATAGATTTAAGAAACAATTATTCTTTAAATTACTTTTAAGGTTTTTTTAATTGGTTTAACTTTTTTTAGATGTAGGAAAATGGGTGAAATCGTGTTAGAAGTTGGTCAACTACTTTTTATTTTAAATGATTTGATTTTTTTGAATAATGAGAGGAATCAATTTGCACTATCTATAACAAATTTTGGTCCACTTAAAAAAATCTCAAATTCAAAATA
>LPNX010613434.1:175241-286197 GCA_001517045.1 Pseudotsuga menziesii
GGTAGTTGGTGTAGTAGGCTATCGTTCTCCCCAACCAAGTTCAAAACCCATGACTATATGTACATGACACCTACGGGAGTGTCAAAATTTTCATTAATGAAAAAAAATGCAATTACAAATTGAGATGTTCATCATTCTAAATTATAGTTATTTTCCCTATAGTGTCTCATCAAGTTTTCTTCTACTTTTATTAAGAAATCATGCATGGATTTTATAGTATTTTCCAAAGTTAATGGATATTATGTATTTTTAATATTTGAATTTTTGTACATAAAATTTATTGTAACTAATGTTTTCATTCTCCACTTATCTTAAAAATTTGTTCTAGACTTCAATGTTGTATTATTTTACTAGGTCAATGGCTTTGGATGGTCTTCTCCATTTGTGCCTCTATCTTCCCAACACGACTTGTATCCTAATCCCAAAAAACTAATACAAATATCTATCTGGTTCAAATTCAGTTCCTCAGTATGTTAATTTCAATATTAATATTGATTACATATGTGTACACAAGTTTTTATGTCCTTTAAATTAATTGCTTCCTATTGATTTCCATGAATCTAGCTTGTGATATACCTTGACATTGATATTTTAAAGTACTTTAAGATTAACTTGTACAATATATACCAAGTTATTCTATTATAGTTAACATTAATTTATACTATTTTTTATGTGTATACATTTTTAATAAATTTTCAATCTCATTTCATTTTTAATTTTTTCTTTTGTTTTTTCACTCCATCACATTTACTCTACTTTTTGTTTTTTCCCTTTTGACCCATCTTTGCACCTCGAGCAATTGCTAATTTAAATAAACCAATATATGTATGGAAACTTGGATATTAAAGCACGGATGTACCTGATTATCGACTACCTTATTGCATTAAAACAAAAAAACAAATTACATCCATTAGTATTTTGTATAAGTTTGTATTACAATTTGCAAATACCTTTTAATCAAAACAATCAACGTAAATTACCAAAAATGAGAAAGCTAACAAAACCATTAAGTGTAAAGTAATTCTCGTTAGCTTTTATAAGAAAGAATCTTGGCGAAAATGTAAAAGATGAGGAGGCAAAACAACTGCGTGTAGGCAATGGAGGCTCCTGCTACCTACAGACAATGGAGGCTCAGAGATCTTCTGCTTTCCAAGGTCAAGGGGTTTCTGGCATTGCCTACTGAGGTATGCCAGTCTATTTTTCATCCCCATTTGTTTGCCCTCATGCTTGTGCCCTGTTTTAATACCCGATTGTCATCTAAGGGTTTGTGTGAATGTTTACAGATTCTCATACATTTCCACTGCCCATATTTCTTTCTGTAATTTCTGCAGTGGGAGTGCATTAGCTTCTATCAGCTTTCTTTACCATTCATATTTCTTTCTATTTTTTGTGGTGGGAGTACATTCACTTCTATTAGCTTTCTTTTATTATCTTTCTTTACATTATATTTATCATAGCTTGCTAGGGCTTTTAAATTCAGTGGTTGCAAGGCCGTCAAAATGTACCCAGTATTGCAGCCACTGTTGCAATTTTCCCAGCACATTGCCCAGCATCAAGCAGGGTCGATTGCCCAATATGTGTTGATATTTTCTTCTTAATCCTATAATTGCAAAACTTGGTTGCTGCATGAGGGTTCTCTAAAACCCTGCATGAGAAATTTTCCCAGCACATTGCCCAGCATCAAGTAGGGTTGATTTCCCAACATGTGCCGATATTTTCTTCTTAATCCTATAATTACAAAACCTGGTTGTTGCATGAGGGTTCTCTAAAACCTTGTACAAGAAATCAAATCCTATATCAGATATCAGTGTTTAAACCCAAGCAATGGATGCAAGTTTGTGTTTTTTTTGTGTTTAAACCCAAGCGATGGATGCAAGTTTTTGTTTTTTAAGGTGGAAATTGCCTACAGATTTTCACCTAATATACAACCAACTTTATTTATCAATTTAACCTGAAAAGAAAGTCTGCCCAACTCATTTTTAATAAACTGGATAAATTGGGTTATTATATCGAGTGCGAGGCTATCCGAATTCACCCTAGTCCCTATAGTGCAGTCATCTGCAAACTGTCAATATTGGAGGCTTCTCTTTTGACAAATAGAGAGGGCGAAAACATCCAATTCATGAAGTACCACATTCATTAGGAGGGGAGAAAAAAACCACTCCCTGCGGAATGCCTCTATTCGTAGAGGTATAATTAGTTCCTTTCTTATCCAAAATAGGAGTAGATAGGAACTTCATTATGATTTCTACAAATAGGGGATCAGATATGTGTTTCTCCAATAATTGGATCAGCACAAAATGTTCCTGGATATGCTCCTGGTGAATATAGTAATGGACTTGGTCTAGCTACCCCTATTGCTCCTACTTCTTTTGTCTTAGCTACTGCTGGTGGTTCTACTACTGGGTTAACTGGTTCAACTACTGGATAAACTAATCGTACTCAAATAAATATCTGGTCCCATTCCTAGTAATAAAAAAAGGTCGTCTCGGATCCAAAACCATTAGTTCCAGAGCCATTACACGTTCCAGAGTGAGATCCTTTTCCTGTTTACCCTTAAGTAGTTTCCCCAGCAAAGACCATAGGAAAAAATAGGGGTAAGGGTAGCAACAGATTCTCTTATCTAATCCAAGGTGCTTTAGTTTGAAGGTTTTATTCATGCTTGAGTGAGGAGGCTTCATCTTCTACATCTCGTGGTTGGGGGAATTGAGAATTATAAACTCAAAATATAGGATTTGCATTCTTGTATGAAAGAAACAAGAATATTCCTAAGGAACACATGCTAGTAACAAGAATCGAGATTAGCCACCTCAGTACTACACAGGGTTCAACTTTTGGTGGGCCGATTTTGATGAAATGTTGTAGCGGTACTGGTGTTCTAGATGCTAAATTGGCTCTAAAGGAATTGTTGAAGATCATCCTTGGATCCATCTCTAGGTCTTTCTTTTATAATCATGAGTAAGTCCTTATCAGTTTGAAAGGCTGAGTTGCATGCAACTGGGAAGTGGGTATAAGCTTTTGAAATGGGTATGCCACGGAAATGTCGGCACCCAAAATTTTAGGAAATGGGGAACATGGCATTAAAAAACACAAAAACTATAAATTAATTCAATAAATATTTTTTTCCCTTTTTAATTATCAAATTATCATGGAAATTAAATTAGAATGAAATATCAAATAACTGAGATAATTAGAATGATACAAACAACCAACAATTTAATAGAATTTTTATGTTACATTAATTGTCGTAGATGAATATATTATGCAAATTTGATAGTCAACCTTATATATTAGGCTATATGTGCCAATATACAATATGAGCTATGTGTAGCTCTCAAATTCACTAGCCTTGTCATCATTTGCATTAAGAGAAGTTGAATATGACCTGTGTTTTATGGTAGATCATGGAAGGGAAGAAGTGTTCTCAATAATTAGAGCAGCTCTCAGCCAGCCCCTTGTTAGGAGTTTCAAAATCCACATCCCAGAATTTATCAGGTCCACTTGTATATTCATCACTCTTGCATGACACAAAGCATATATTTGGATGCATAAAGGCAAAATCCTCTACCTTTTGTGTTTCCAACCTGTTGCACTTTACAGAGTGAATAAAAATGTATGTGTTACAATTCCCTCTGTTGATCAAAAGCTTGCCATGTGTGAAATAATATGCATAGCACATTCATGCAAATTTACAACCTTTGCTCCATGGAAAATCCACCATCTAATAGGGTTCATGGCCCTTCTCTTATCCAAGTTTGATATTTCGAAGTTAATCCACCTTAGCAGCAAAATTTACAAATCTTCCTTCACCTTAGTTTGTAGAGAAGCTACAAATATTCTAATGAGGGTTATCTTCACTGAATTGGGGCTTGATTCTTGCTATTGCTTTGAGCAATGAGGTCTTCATCATAAAATCTAGAATTCAAATCATTAGCTGAAGTGTACAATGGACTATTGAATTGGTTCCACTTATCAATGATTATCCTAACAAGCTCTTCAAAATATGCACCAATAAATAAAGCATGGGAGTTTCATGTGAAATGATTTCCATGGTTTTCTCAACTATGGTATCTGTGCCCTTATAAACCTTTCCAAATAAAGCCTTGTCTATGTCTACATTTAAAAAAAAATCAAATGTTGTGCTATGAGCACAGATACCCCACATTTCAAAGAAGCTCAAATGTTGTGCTGGGGATGCAGATAGTGCAAATACCACTCTCAGCCCCATAAAAACTAATGCACATTCTCCATCTACAAGGCCATGTGACATGATGAAGTTTAAGGCATATCTTGTTTCAACAACTTCATCTTGGAGAATGGTTGATGGTTGGTGATGAATTTTATAATTTCCCTAGCCTTCCCCATGAGCTTTTTAATCCATGGTATAACTCTTCCAAAATTGGGTGTAAAAATTATAGACAATGTATGGAGTTCAAAATATGTGATTATACCTACTTTCAACATTCAAGTTCACGGATTTGCAAACTAGTCCATTATGCATGCCAACCTGCACAACATTGGAGGGGCCTTCTTGATCCATAATAGCATTAACCAAAATATTTCCATTAAAATGGCCATCTTTTATATCGCATGAACAGTCTTCAACCTTCAAAAACATCGAACCTTTTCATGAAGAGGCAATGCCTTTAAGTCTTGACCAATGGCATATGTCTCATATCTATGCACCCACTTGAGAAAATAGAAACTATCGATGTGCCTCATGAAGATTGATCTGGATCTATAAGACATCCTCATGGTTAGGAGTGTTGAATTTTGACATGTGTATGGTAATTTCAAAAATTGCAGACTGTAATAGAGATAACACTTGAGATTTTAACAGAAGTAAAACAAATGCAGTAGTAAAAAAAAAATCACACAATTGAACACACGATTTTTCACGGGGAAACCTTTAAAGGAAAAAAAACCCAAAGCATTAATAATTCATCCTCTAAATGAGATGAATGAGTTTGTACATGAGCAGAGAATTCGTTCACAGAACTCTGAGATGAATGTATACAAAAATATTTCCAAACTGAGTGAACACTAGCAGGCTTTTACTGTTGCTACTGTTGTTGCCACATGGACTATAGACTATACTTTCCCTACTGCTATGACCGTAAATTTTTGTACCTGCTGCCACCTCAGTGAAGGCTGTTGGTATCCTGCTGCTACCTCAGTCTCCTCGTAGTGAGCTCGGGACCCACTACCATGAGCTACTATAGCCCCCACTGTGAGCTATGCTCCCACTGTGAGCTCACCACCGAGAGATGCTACTGCTCTACCAAGCCTTCAACGAGAGCTGTAGTAGCTTTGCTACTACTGCTCCTTACCACTGAGACTACCCTCCACCATGACTGTTGTATGTCATGAAGGAAGAGACCCAAGCAAGCTAAGAGCTGCCACGTTGGTGAAGAAGAGAAAGATAACTAGTCACCAAAGTTTTTCCCTAGTCAACCACAGTCGCGATGATGATGAATATCTCAGTCACAAATTGTTTTGGAGTAGTCAAGTGATGATAGATTATAATGAATTTTTTTGCAATTGTTCTTCATTTATAGTCCATCACACATTATATGTTGGTTCCACATATTTAGGAAGTTGACATTAGGGATTCCATTCTTTTTCATCTTTGACCCTTGCGTATGGATATATTACTGGGTCTCTATCTTTCTCATAAGAATCTTCATACCTATCTCATTCTCTAACATGGGGGTGCTTATACAGATGCTTATATAGGTGATGATTTTACGATGGCTACATACCCTGGTACTGCATCTACTTTCTATGCTACTGTTGGTAGTGGAACTACTTTGGATCAACTAGATCAACCTGGATATGGAACCCGAGCGATATATGCACCTGTAGGGTATTAAACCGATAGAATGGTAGGAGGTTCCTGCAATCTCTAGGGCATGGGCCTTACAGGTAAACTAAAAGCTCTACCCTAAGGAAATATCTGGCCATTGCCTTTCTCTTTTGTTCTCATCGAGGCGTTTCATCGCTTCCACATTGGACCAGAACCATTCCTCAGCCCATTAATAGAATCCCATTCCTATATAATCTCATTTCGTGGAGTTGGTTGACGTTGGTTGAGTCCGGCCTCGAAGAATGTAATTATTTATAGGGAATTGGAGATTCTCACGTAGCACCCATTTACTTGGTTTTGTTTGTTTGATTGATTGGAAAACTACAAGTTGAAAGTGCCAAAGAATTTATCTTTTAGGGCCAGGTTGAACTACTTGCACTAATTTGAACTATAGTTTCTCTATCTCATTGATTTTGGAACTACACGGACACAACAACAAGAAGTTAGGCTTATTTACATGGAGGACCTACTAAGGCACTTATTTACATGGACCTAAGGTGCACTATAAGGCGGCTTCTTAACTAGCTCCAAGAGGATTACAATTGGCTCGAATTTGTCAGGCCCACAAGCAGCCTATTTTTACCAATATGATGCCCCTTAAAAATATCAATCACTAATTACAACTATTTTTCATTTGGTTAAGTCCATACTCTTATGTCATAATCACCTAGGTCTTGCACTTGGAATTTAACCTGACATATAGGCTGATATTCCATTGCTGAAATACAACAAAGTATAAATGTCAAAGGCATATGTTAACAGAAAAAAAAATTGCAAGTGTTAGATGAGATACACAACTAAATTGAGAAACCATCAAATATCAATTGATGGCTTATCTCTAACTTCAAAATTCTGGATCATTTTGAAAAGAACTGAAAATCTATCAGTCAAGTAACGTCTCTCAATCATTTCACTTCAATTTCATTTGACAAATCGATGCATCCTACATAACTAGCAGTAATCTTGGTAATGCTAAGAACCGCCTTCCAAACACCTCTCTCTGCACTAGTTCTCTGGGAAGATGAGAGACCATCCATAGAAGAAAATCAAAATGATCATGAATTTCTTTACAATGATGGCATATAAGGCTGTGGCCTTAATATTCTAAATTATTAATCATGTATCTCTGATAGTAAGCATTCTACAAGGGAAGGGTTGTTTCACAGAAAATTAATTATTAAAATTTAGATAGATCCTGAAAAGTGCCTGGCTCTCACTATAACTGTTCAGTTATGTAGAAGTTTTCCTTACCTGGACATGTAAGACATTTGTTCATGGTGTTCTAGAAAGTATAAAATACACATATGACCCAAAGAAGTTGCATGATATGACTCAGTAGGATCATATATACTTGCAAAATTCTCTAAAGTAAGGTCCTAAACAGAAAACGCAGATCTCAGTGCTGAGGCTGGACAATATTATAACAAAAAGGAAAAACCACAATGAAATAAAAGAATACGTGTGCACATACTGCTCTCCCAAATATACCTGCAAAGTTTTTTAAATATGAACAACAAACACAGATTAAAAGAAATTCATTCCACAACTAAATTTAACATCTTGTTTATTAGAGTAGAAATACATTAATAATTAATAACCAATCCTCATAAGCAGTAGAGTGCTACTAAACTGAGTTGCTTGCATGCTGATAAATATCTTTTGAGAAGTATCCTACCGAGTCATGAAGCTTCCCTACCTCCCTCTAAACCTTGATAGACATTTTTCTCAACGATTATCTACAACATATTTCTGATCTCAATCATTATAAGTCTTTCTCAAGTGTTATCACATTTCATGGCCATATTACTTGGGTGTTACAATGTCCATCTCCAGATCTGTCAACAAGCTGTTACAGGCATGTAAAATGCACTCTCTTTAATATATATAAGAATTTTGGATGTTTTTTTATTAACTATTTAATTCTTTGTCAATGTTGTTTCCTTGTTATAGTTTATAAACATGTTGTATGAAGTTTTTTTTATGGAAAAACCTTTTTTTCAAGATATGATATGATACTTGAACAAACTCCAAATTAAAACACAGCAGTAGAGTGTTATCAATGCTGAGTTGAGAACTACTACAAACTTTCAAAGTATACTTTGGGACTAATGAATGATCACCAATAATATCATACTTCCATATCCTATTTGGTTGAAGAGCAAAAGAAATGCTTGAAACTAACTTAGAATGTGGCAACAAATTACATTAGCTTGGGAGGAGGGGTATTAAATATTGTTAGCTTTTTTTTCAAATTAAGAACTCTTGTTTGGAGAATTAACCATGAATTTTATATTTGACCTTGTTGTATACATGAAGATTATGATGTATAATGTGTTGTTCAAGGTAATGGAATGTCTTTTTTTAGTATATAAAGCAGGAAGTTATATTGTCTTGAACATGGTATTACAAAATGTCTATCAAGGTTTGGCTAGTAAATAGGTAGAAAACCATGTAGGGGTGGAAATCATCTTAGTTTATAAGATTGCATTGAGGATTAAGACCAGTTAGTAATTGTTGTACTTGAGGATTAAATTTCCTAGAAATCTTTTGAGTTTATAAGATTTCATTGAGGATTAAAGCCAGTTAGTAGTAGTTGTTATATGTGTGGAACCTACATATAGTTTTGAATTAGAATCTCATGGAGCGCGTTGTAGAATGCACCAATCTCCTTCAGAGCAATGTCTCGTTGAAGAGTAAAAGATTGAAATTTTATTATTTAGATTTTAAGAGTTTGGTGATTGAGAATAACAAGGCCGAGGAGATCTTTATAGCGTGTAGTGTTTCCAAGTTGCTGGAATGACATCATATGCACGGAGTACTTGCCACTGTGGTTGTTTCAGGAGTTATACTAGCTCATGAAGGAGCACTGTTGTGACTTTTCCCTATATAGTCTATAGTCGAGCCTACCCACTAAATTCTAGCTTGGAGTACTTATTGTACAATGAGAAAAAGAACAGTTGTTAAAGCAGGAAATAAAGCTTAGGGATTTGGTTGATAAATATAAAGAGGTCAATGACAGGCTAGAAAAGGAAAAGTAGGAATATTATATGTTAAAAAAATATAAAATAGAATCCTCACTACAATGTTTTCAAACAATGATACATACACGCTACAAGACTAAGGTACATTTATGGTACACAAGCATACCACAGATAGATTTGGCTAAACTCAGAGCCAAGAACTGTAATAAAATGTCAATCCTAGAATGTTCCATCTCTTAGCAATGCCTAGACTCTAGGGTTTATTTCAATCAAAATGTAGGCCAATTGTGAACTGTTTTGCCTCCTAGAAATCTCTCGGATTTTAGTATTTATTTATTTTTCAATCAAAATGGAGGTCAATCTGGGACATCCCTACATCTTACTATTTGTTGGATTTGCTATACAGTCTAGGCTCTATAGTATAGTATATTAGACTTTACTACCTTAGTATATTCAGTTGTTCAGCGAGTTACAGGTAACAAAAATCACCAATGTTCTTTATAACTGAAGTCTCAAAAAAAACATCAAACATGTCATGTGATAAGCTATTACTAATAGGATTTAACAGACCTCATGGGTAGCTAAAATTATAAAATCATGATGCAGAATTTTGGAAACCACACAGAAGAACTTACAACATTTCAGGAAATCACACAACAAAATTTAGTGGATAAGCATGCCTGGAAAATGTTGGTTTGAGAAAATGACAAATGCTAGTAGCTGCTCATGAATTCTCACCCTGCTGCTAACAATGCTAAGATGACCAAATACTGGAAAGTCTCCTCACACTGTTTATCACAATGCACTATTGAAAATGCTAAACTTCTCAATGCACCTCACTCATCTATGACTCTTTGATGTGCCTTGGACTTGACTTAATTGTGACTATTGAATGCACCATGGTCCTCATCATAGAAGACACAAATGCTACTTTTTCACATAGTGACTGATGATGCAGCATGATGTCCAAATGCCAAACTATGCCTAGTGCCAAATAATGTGTATTTTTCTTGATGTGGTGGTTATTCTATAGATAGCTGTTACATTTTTTAAAGTTGATTTATGGTTTTTTTGCGAGGGTCTCATGAGATTGGCACAAAAATAGTGAGAAAACATGCTAAGGATGTTTGTGTCCCATACTACAAAGGGGCATGGATCCATATCACAAGAAGATGGCTCAAGCATGTAAATACTCTTATAGATGGATGTCCAATATCCTACTACAAACAATTTGGAAATAAATTCTTTTTGCTAGTATTCTACACACAGTTATGCCTAGAATTTAAAATTCATTGCTTATTTACATGCTATATGAACAGTCTGAAATCATTCCCAAATTTGAAATAATGTGGTGTTATTTGTGCTTTCACAGGTCTTTATGATGTGCAACAAAATGCTTCATATGATGTTGAGACTCAATCAGTGTTGCATCGAAATATGCCCAAATTTGGATATTGTTTGCTGCTTCAACCCAGATGTCTGCGCAGATCTGAAAAGATGCCAATCTAATATTTTTTGATACCTAGAACTTTCTTAGAGTGCATAATTATTAGATATACTTAACAGAAGTGTGTTCAGACAGTGACGCCTTCCATAATACAAGCTACAGTAAGGCCTCAAAATCCAAATCGGCCCCTTTCATGGCTACCGATGACTCACTCCTATAGGAAATCACCTCCAGGATATGGGTATAATTCTTTCCAGAATTTGGTATAAGTCTCCTCACTATTTCTTATATCCAGAAGACCACCAAGAATTGTGCCTAGGTATGCCATCAAACTAATAACTTCTTCAACCTCATCCTTGTACATTTAAAAAACCATATAAAAATCCCCAAGATTTTCTTCATTGATACAATAGAGGCAAACACAAGGATAATGTGACAAATTCGGTCCCAATCTGCTCCATGATAGCACCATCATACTCATCCAAGGGTAAACATGCTTATGCCACAACTGCAATCCCTTTTAGTCTTCAAATTACTATTTTTTATTGTTGTAACCTAAATTCATTTAAGGTTATCATTTGGTCTCCAATTAATGTTGAAGTTGCTACAGGGAACACTGAAATATATAGGTCTACAACATCCTTACCTATTGGAAATCTACCCAGATTATAATCTAGTTGCTACAAGGGTTTTCTTTTGTGACTAATCCCATGCCTCAGACTATTGTGAGAGACCTCTTTTTATGACTGTTTATTGTGAAAACAAGATTATTTATTGTTGGTTTGCTATATTCCAAATGAAAACTTTGTCTAAGACTGAGGGTGACATATTCATTAAGGCATTGTGCTATATGTGTTTAAATGTGTGCCCAACAGCTTTACTATAGTTGCAATGTCTTGATGTTGTTCTCTTGCCCTGTTCACCATTACTATGAAGCCCCTCTTTCTTTTACTACTGGCCCCTACATTTATGCACCTTCGTAAAGGTGTTCAATCAATACCCATATTCAACACTTTTCAATTTCATTTATATAGCAATATATAATTATGCTATTTTAGGCCATCACGTTTTCCAAATTGGGTTTAAGGTTTAGTAATCATTATGCTCTTTTAGGCCAAACACCATTGAAAAATGCAAAGAGCTATAAAGGAAAAATTATTTTGCAGATAGTCAAGTGGACACAAGTATGAGTCTCTGACATAGATACACAGAACAAGGAAAAGGCACAAACTTGTATAGTTAGTGCACAATAAGCAATTAAAAAAATAAAGAAAGATAGGGACCACAAGAGGTAGGATCTACACAATCTAGGACATTCCAAAGTTTTGAGGTTTGGGTTGACAAAATACTGCACAATATTGAGTATCAAACAATTTTTTGACTAGAATATTGCCTTTACTACATTCGCAACTAGACCACAACCAACATGAACCCAATGTATGAGATTACAAGTATATAATGTAAGGGCTTCTTAATGTCTTAAGGAGATAGTTGAGTTCTTTAATACTTTCAAAATATACCACATTACAGAGAATTAAACCAATGAGTTGATGCTATATCCAAAGAGGTATTACTTATCCACTTTGGGGTACTTCTCTCTATAAATTTCAATGAGGGCATGCGAGAGGTTTCTAGATCTGACCTTTGTAGTTTTATTTCAAAATTTTCCAGTTGTGTTTTTTTATCTTATAGTTTTAGTTTTTTAAAAGATCTTAAAGGAAGACTATATTTATTTTCCTAAAAGGGACATTATGTTTAGTGGATAGTTTAAGATTTGGTTTACAAAGCAAAAAAAAGATTTATATTTTGTATTTTGTGCTACAACACCCATAGAAAGAATTTTTGTGCTTTATATAGTAATAAAATGTGATAGTTTTCCCTAGAAAAGAAGGATTCATAATGTAGTGGTATATTTTGGGTATTACCAGATAGATACTTTATGTTTCATTTTGTAGCCTTTAACCTTGTATTAACTTGTTTTCACTAAAATAATAGAAAGTCCTGTACAAATGTTATTGCTGATGACGAGAATGAATGGAGTAGTGCCTTCATGATGCTATTTGTTGATGATATCTATTTCATTGCAATGTAGTCTTCTATCTTTTCTGCAATGGATTTGTTGCAAGTGAATAGTTGTGTAGATGATGTTTTAGGAATCATGAGGTCTATATGCATGAATGTTCAAACTGTTAAGTACATATTATGACCAACAATGGTTGTTATTGTCCTCAGTAACTTTCGCCTGATCATCCGAAGTCTTGGAAATGCACCTTGAGTTAATTCATGAGAGTTGCTCTTATCTTCCCTCCATAAATTGCAATCAGGATTTTATCGATAGCTTGGATTTGCCAGCTTTTATTACACCTTGTACCAGATGCGTTTCAAGGCCATACCAAATGCTTTTATATGTTCATGTATGTGGTAGGCCCCCCTAGAGCATGTTTCCTATATCTGCCATTTGACGCACCATGAATATATGAATAACCAAATAGTGTTATTTTTTCTACCACTTCACTAGGCATTATTATCTTTTCTTTTCACACTTATGTGACTTTACAGATAATTACTACAGTTTCTTTTGCTCACCACACAACTTGAAACAAGGACATTAAAATTTAATTCAAACTCTTTGATACATTTCCCTACAGTTACCTTGAAGGGAAAAATTAACAACACTGGATATTAGAATTTGTTATTTTCTAGAAGTCTCTTTTACCAGCGTTCTAATGAGACATATCGAAACTTAGGAAGACCCACATTCCTAATAAGAACTTCACATTCTTATATTAAATCTCAACTTGATGGTTTTTTCACTTCTTTTAGGTTTTTGATTCATCTATTATGATGATTGTTGGTGGTTTCTTACTAAACCTCTTCCTCCCCACATGTTGGCCATTGTTTCATTCAACTTCTTTGGCTTAGTCTTCATTCGAATTGCTACCACCAACATTACTCCAAGTCCATAAAGGACCTTGCATCTAGCTAAGAAATGGTTTTTCTCCGTCATTTGACTTGGATTATTGTTGTAGTCATATTGGACTCACTAATAATTTCACAATTTCCTTTGAATTGAATTCCATTTGTTATTGCGTGAAGAATGCATGATAATTCTATTTTGCTGCTGATAAAGTAGACCATGTTCATTTCTTTGGGTTGCTCTTGGACTGTTCACTTAGGATTCATTCCTATAGGGTTGATAAACTTTGTTTTTGAATGTGCATACCCTCCCCTAATAGGACATGACTACGGTATGGTCTATTCTAGCTGGGATGTGAATGTTTTGTCTCTATTCTATAGATAGTGGTTGATTTTGAAGTTGTAGTAGGTACAGGTTTTGTAGATCGTAGGTGTAATGGATTTATATGTACTTCTTGGCAGATTTAAGAAATATTCCCTAAGTTTATCTTTAGTTTGTAGCACAATTTAGTTTGTAGGCATCTTCTTTTAGTAACCATTCATGAGTTCTTCTCTTACCATCCCATTGTTGAACAAAATTACCTCATCAATGAATAACAAAATTTATGTAGCAACACACACATCCTCAATTGGATTCTACAACTATTTATTAAACACATCCCTTATTCTTTGTCCATATCAATTTTAGGTTATTAGGTATGCATCAATACATTTTGTTGTTCTCTAAGACTCTTTTGCGGACCAATTTAATAGATTGCGTAATTGTTTACGATATTTTGTTTCCTAAGGATAGTATATTTTTGTGCTTATTAGTGTGTTTGAAAAATTAAATTGGATTTTAAGATTGAATGTCTTTGGATCTTATTGTATTTTACTAGAATTACAAATGATCAAATCTATGTGTTAATATTGCTCCTCTTCCCGATTCTTAAAGGGTGCTAGCTCAATGGAAGAGCACCTGTTTTACAAGCAGGAGGTTGGTGGTTCGATTCCTCCATGCCCTAATGATATTGGAATGTATTTCTAAAGGTAAAAAATGTATTAGTGCAATATGGATGCAATATTATATGCAACACTAAATGCAAAACAAGATGTAAAAGTGGACGTCACACCAAACACAAAAGTGGATGCAAAAGTAAGACGCAAATATGGACACAAAATTGGATGCAAAAAGAGAATCAACACTAGACACAATTAATGACTGAAAACTAGATGCAATACTAGGTCCAAAACTAAATGCAACAGTAGCTACAAAAGTGGAATCCTATCTAGACGTAAAATTGGACATTAAATTGAGCACAAAATATGGTGTATCGATGGACATAAAACTAGGTGTAACACCAGGTGCAAAAATGGAAGGAACACTTGGCGCAAACAAAAACTTAAAATGAGACACAATATTGGATGCAAGATGGGACAAAACATTGGATGTAAAACTAGATGTAATATTGAATGCAATATGGGATGCAACATTGGATACAAAACTAGATGCAATATTAGATACAAACATGGCTGCAAAACTAGGAACAACACTAGGCGCAACATTGGGTGCAACATTGGGCTCAAACATAGATGCAAAAAAAGACATCAACCGATATGCAACACTAGGTGCAAACCTAGATGCAAAATATGACATAAAACGAGATGAAACATTAGACACAAACATGGATACAAAAAAAGACATAAACCAAGATACAAAATTAGATGCAAATGGGGATGCAACTTTATAAGTAAAATTAGGTGCAAAACTAGACGCAACATTAGGATGAAAATTGGATGCAATCCTAGATGCAATGTTAGATGTAGAATTGGACACATAATTTTATGCCAAACATGGTGCAAAATTGGATGCAAGACTCGATGAAAAAATAGGAGCAAAATAAGACGCAAAATTGGATGCAAAACTGAGCGTGAAACTGGGTGCAAACAAGGATGTAACAAAGGATGCAAAAAAAGATGCAATAGAAGTTGCAAAATTGGGCAAAAATAAAGGCGTAACAAAAGATGCAAAAAATTGGGTGCAAAAATGGACGCAAAAATGGATGTTAAAAAGGATGGAAAAAAAGATGCAATAGACAACGTTTTACAAAAATATACAATAGTGCCAAGTTTAGCGCCAGATTGTTCACCACAATTGGGAAAAAATTACACTAAAATCTGGCGCTAAATTCGACGCTAAATCTAGTTTTTGTTGTAGTGACTTCAATTTTGGGGAGGAGATCAATCCAGTCCTGGGCTCACTCAAAGATTCCACTTCTGTGGAAAGCCCTAATTTTTGGCAGCAGTGTCGGGTCAAAAACTGAAAATGCTCAGAATCATATTCTACTTCAATAGAAAGATGTCCCCTAGAGAGGAGAGTCAACCCAACCTACTTTTTCTGAAAATTTGTAGAGAGAGATCCAAAAAGTAGGAAGCCCTAGCTTCAACATCTGCACAGTGTCTTCTTCTCAGGTTAGCTCTGATACCATGTTAGATTTTTAACATTTAAGCTATATGATCTAAGAATCTTGTCTAAGAGAATAACAAGCACAAAAATCAATCACAAGAGACAATGGACACAAATATTTTCCTTAGCATCCTCAGGAAAATCCCGCAGCATCCTCAGAGACAGAATCAACACCAAAAGTAAAACCCAAAGACATTAAGATGATCTCTCGACTGCAGTAGTCTCTCTCTCTCTCTTGTCCCAACTTCTTCTTTCTCTCTCTCAGCTATGTGCTACAACTGAGTGTGAGTGAATGTGTATGAATGTGCGTTAAACATAGAGGCTCCCTCTCTATTTATACTAATTCCTGACTTGACAATAACTCACGAGGGCTGACTTCTCTAGAAGAGTCTAATAACCCTAGGTCCCCACAACTGCGGGGACTTTAACCCTTGATCAATAAGGAGGGTTATACTATATGGCTTTACATGACTTGTTTACATTATTGAATCTCTCAATCGGAACATCGGGGCATGACATGACTCAATTACATTATAGATACTTCCCAGAATAAACATCGAGGTACAAAACATTCCGAAGTTACAAATACATCAACAAATACCACACTCTAGTTGTTAGTATTTTGATTATGTCTGTAAACAATTTCAAGCCGTATTTAGAGCATTAGCCTTGAGGGTATGAAACGTTATAAAAAGCTCCCCACCAAGGGAGACGCGGTTGGTGGGTTGATATATTTTTAAGTTTGTAAGACTATCATTTCTATGAGACCTTGAAGAAATATACATAGTCGAATGCTGATTGTACTCATTTCAAGAATTCTTGTGTGTTTCCAAAATTACAATCTGTGCTTTCTTTCTTATGTGCATATTTTCCAGTTATCTATTTTTTACATTATGTCTTCTTCATGTCGTAGGATTAGGGTATAATGACTAGGAATTCATATTCATATGCTTCTACCATTGAATGCGACGTCCACAAAAATATTTCTTCCAAAGTAAGAGGGGAATTCATCTTAGCAGTGCTCCACGTTAGCGGACTGTCATCATTCTACTTTTCTCCAGACCCTAAATTCAATGACAGTAATAGAAGCACTATCTCTCTCTTGTAAGTGTTCTCCCATGCAAACCACTGTGTCTCTTTGATTTTTTATTTTGACTCCATAACCCTATATATATTTATTTCACCTCTAACCACCACATGTTCGATACCCAATTGTGACAATATAAATGTGGCCTTGTTTATGTATTTGTAATAAATCCCTCTCTGGAATTAGAGGATCCATCTCCCTTTTCTAAAGTGGTTCTGTTGTTACCTCAGGATCTGCCTTCCTACAACCTTGGGTGTGATTTTGGGTGCTAACAAACTGGTGCCATTGCCGAGGACGAGATTGAAGATCATCCCTAGGAAGAATGACAAAGATTCAAAGGATAAAGGGCTTCTATGGGAAAACAAAGGCTCTTTCATGTGAAAAGGTTGTATCATTTTCCCTGGTGACTCCATGTTAAAATTTTTGAAGGATGAATCCAATGGGGATATTGGTGGCCGAAAAAGACTGATACGAGGAGGAAGTTTTGAATCGTCCTGAAACTATGGCCATAGACCAGAATGTCAAAGGTGAATGGAGGTCGGGCATCTAGAAGAAAATGAATCTCTCACCTTACAAATTTCATAAACTTGTGCTTCCGATACTATGACAGCTGCATCGATGCCGTGGATCTAAAGGTTAAGCTTCTAAGGAGGTGTTGGCAGCTCTCCACAACGTGCGTAATTTCGCGGTGAAGACATGGGTAGTATTGAAGAGAAGACAAGGTACTTGAGATCTAGCTTCCTCCAGAATGTCTTGGCTCTTCTTGTGAACATTTCTTTCTTTTTCCTTAAGTCTGTTAAGATAGTTTTTGATGGCTTATTTCACTTCAAGCAAAGACACAAGTTCAATCCTGTATATCCTTCCCTAGAGATAGAGAATATCTCCCCATCCTGTACATTTTATTTTAGCCTAGATCCTCCACCAGAAATCCTTGATACTAAAAGGTTGCTAGACGATCCTCATGATGCAGTTTTTGAGAGAGAACCTTTTCCACAAGATCCCATTGCACCCAATACCCAAAGTCCATACATGCCCCTTCGCATACCTCATATCCTTCATGAATTCCCTACAAAACATTATAAATACCTTCTTGAGTTTGACGGAGAATCTGGAGGCCGTATAACTAAGAAACATCTACAGGGGTTTGAGTTTTTTCTTGATCTTTTCAAGATAGAGCATGATGACATTTGTATGAGATATTTCTCCCAATCTTTGCAAGGTCATCTCAAAAAATGGTTAAGGAATTTGTAGCCAGATTCCATCAACACATGGGAGGAATTTTCACGTATGTTCCTAGATTTTTGCGCTGAAAAGAGGTCATTGGACTAGATGCTCTCGGATTTTTATTCTATGAGGAAACACGAAGGCGAATCCACGTCAAGTTTCAACAACAGATTAACAAGTTCATATTATGGCATGCCCAAATAAATTCATCCCTTGGAGGGTGTATAAAAATTGTTTTATGCTTCTATTTTCCCCCCTGATTTGTCTTTGTTTCTGTTGGAAAGAAATTCGACATCATTACAAGGAATGTTTTATGATGTGTTGGATGTCGAGGAAAATTTTAGGTGGTCGGGAAAGGTCCTGGACCATGGTTGCGCTAATGAAAACGACGATGAGTTGGAATCGGTGGACATCCATGAGATAGGGGAAGAATTCCCTTGGCATCCCGCATTGTCCTCTGATATACAAAAAGAATATCAACAAAGGGATGGAGAGGTGAAAAGTTTTATCATTCCGTTCTTACGAAATCGTGACCAGCCTATTATGAGTTACATCCAAGGTGGCCTTGAAAAGGATTATAGTATGCCTATATATGATGAATACAAGGATGATTATTGGGGCGACCTACTTGAAGATATGGTTGTATATCTTGTAAGTTGGATGATTAATAGAGAAAAAGACAATATTGCGGGGGTAAAGACATCCGCATACATCCTAATCCCAAGGAAACCACCTTAGGGAGATATTTTTTTCCTGCTCAGACCCCGTTGTAGAAGATTATTACATCCATAAAGGGACAAGTATGAAAGATGAGATTTTTCTTCCTAAGACCCAGAGCCAAGGGCGAAGTACATCATTGAACACTTCCTAAAGGAATATGTGCATGGTTTCTTTGGAAACCAATCCGGTTGCGAACAAGAGGGGTTATTTCTCGAGCAATTTCCTGACGATTTCCTCAAGGAAGGTAGAGGATAGATTTCTCCATGGGATGTAGTATTCCTTGTGATAATTCCCCCAAGTACACAGAGGTATTTTTTGATTGGGATGGTCTCCAAGAAGTAGACCAGCCTAGATCTGCAGAAGAAAGCAGCGTTACCCTTTTTGTGACACCTATGATAGTGCAGGCCATGAGTTTTGGAATATCGTGCGATAAAATCGGTGTCACATACAAAGAGGATCCAATAGCTATCTCTCATAGTTTTTTGAGGAATCACCTCTGTATAATGATAGTAGAATGGAAATTGGGGCATTCTTACCATGCCCTACTAACAACTGAAGAGATCGACGACCACCCTAGTTTCTACAATCATGTAGGGGAATACATGGAGCATCTGGGAAATAGTAATGTATGGTTAGATATTTACTATAAATATCAATTCTTTTGTTATAATTTAGTATCATTGAGTCTCTTGGTAGTGTTCTCTACACCGTGTGAGAATAAATGGTGTTTCTGGGACGATTTGCTTGGCTGGCTTCACTAGAAATTGAAAATCACTTAACCAAGTGATGAAGTCCATTAGATAGTGTAGGTAGGAATAAATAAGCTCAGCATCATGACCATTTCCATTTTAATCATTTTTTCTCAAGTATTAGCTTAACTTTTCAATTTTTTCCATAATTCAGCCTAATTTTTTTCTTTGGAGCATTTTTTGAAAGATTGCAGCAGAGCTGGGGGTGCACCCAATGGACCTGGAACTTGGTGTATGATCGTTCTTTGCTACCTCATAGGGAGGA
This sequence comes from Pseudotsuga menziesii, assembly GCA_001517045.1. Classification (NCBI taxonomy): domain Eukaryota; kingdom Viridiplantae; phylum Streptophyta; class Pinopsida; order Pinales; family Pinaceae; genus Pseudotsuga; species Pseudotsuga menziesii. Next base: position 194,943 of record LPNX010613434.1, read on the forward strand.
TATAATCCCTAGATGGAGCCACTTGTTATCACCATTTTCTGCTCAGCAGGAAATGGTGAGCAGGTCGGGCAAAGTAATCAAAAGGGCTCAAAACATGCATAAATTTCCATTCTCAGGGTGGTCAAAAAATCAAGTTAAAAGGGAGGGCGTTTCTACGACAAGGATCTAAAAGTGATTTAGATTGATGAATGACATGCTTCTTGTGAGAACCACATGTGTGACGAAAAGTGCCTCTGCATTTCCGTGAAATGACACTAAAGCGACCGCAAGTTCCAAGGGTCATGATCGACAGAAGATAGATTGACGGGCAAGATTGATTTCACTGGATCAAAGTTCTTGCTGGTTTTCTTATCTTCTGATGCACGAAATGGGTTAAAGTAACACAACATACGATAGCCCGTATCTCATCGATACAAGATCTACGGTGGGTAACTAGCACGAGATAAGTGGCCCCATAAAACTGACGAAATATTACAGCTCTGTGCACGTGTACGATGGATATACATGGGGGCGTCACTTAGGGACCAATATGATATCATGTTCGTTCATATTGGGGGGGTTTTGAAAAAAAATAAAATTAAACCAATATATTGGTGCTATATTAAGGGTAAAAGGGTTTTTTTATTTAGTATATAAATGTCTAATATCATGAGGCATATTTTATTGGAGATGCTGGTCCATGTGTCTCTGCAATAGAATATTGATAGGCATGGAGGGTTTTTGAGAAAACCATGTGATGTGTCCAACCTGTCCACAGTTGTAGCAAGTGAACGCTCACCTTTGTCCTCGACCTTGGTATCCTCCTTTGTATCCTCCTCTTCCACGCCCAGCGATGTCTATTATGGAGATAAATTCCTATGGCTTAGGGTACCACAACAGACAGATTAACTCCAAAAATCAATTCTTCCCTATATGCAAGAGAAACCAAACATCTAACACTAAAGGATCTTGATTCGTACCTTATTCTGGACGGTTGATGTATATCCCCCCCATTGAGCTTTTTCAATCTCGCTTGTATTAGCAATTTGCTTCCTCAACATTCAGCAAACAAGACAACCATCCTATCTATAATTGTGTTACACCTACTCTAGCATATATAATCAATAACATATAAGCATTTAAAATCATCCATGAATCAAATACTCATTTAACTACACATTATTGGACAGGAAAAAATATTTCTATTAATATAAAACAAAGATTACAATAGTGACAACCTTTGTCAGCACGTCTGCGAATCGGAGAAACTGAGTCCCCCACTTAAGCCTCCACCACTTCAATCCTCCATCTCTCAATAGCAAGCTCACAAGAAAAATGAAATCTTGGGAAGAACACAAAGTGCTCTAAGGGACAAAGGGATATAGACTCAAGTATAAGCTCTGGCAACAATGGACTATAGTTTTCTTGCTCTTCAATTCCTCCCCTTTCAATGTATCCAAAGGGTTCCTTATATAGCTATTCAATTGGGTAATGGGAGGCCGAATCCAAGCAATCTCAAGGCATATGGAATGCCAAGAGACAAGTGAGTCAGATCCACATTAAGGAAAACTCCAAAATCATTTGGCCTTTTGCACACATCCCAATGTACGTGGGTTTAAAGGTCACATCCATGTATATACACGAGAAAGGGATTAGAAGTCACGTATGGAAATTATTGCATGTTTTTAGGGATGATCTTGGAAACATAAAAGGTACAAAAATGGTCCATGGGGTCTAAAGAGTCTGTAGAGGGAAAGGGAAGGCCATAAAGGTGTGATCCACCATGTGTGGTAAAATCAATTGTAACAGATGCCCCCTAATGTGTGAGGTCGGAGGGATCATACAATGGCCAAAATACATTATAAGTCCATCCTAGAAGTTGAGAGATGAAGAACCCAGTGGAAGAACCAGTCAGCCAATAAATACAATACAATGATCAAACTCTACACATAACTGCAAGTAGATGTAGCAGTCCTGGATACATAAGAGTACAATGGCCATGAATAGGCATGATACAAAATATGACATGTGTGGTCATCACCACATACAATATAGATAGCTCAGAATCTCCATGATGAAGATATACACAGGATCATGATCTCCATGAAGGATGAAGATATATAATGGATCAAGATCTCCATAATGGCTGGAAATATCTAACATATACTGGAATCAAGTCATGAGAGTTGAAATCTCATGAACACTAGCATGATCAAGGAGGTAGCATATATGTGATTCCACTAGTTTGGAAGGTCTTCTACACAAACCACTACGAGTACATGTCTGAATATGTGAATAGAGGTGTCGAGGTCGAACATAGTAGTCCATCGTCTAATTACCAGTCATTGATGTATACCATTAATAGATGCGAGATCACCCACTGATAATGAAAATGGGAATCAAGGTACTAGAGTGCAAACTAACAAGTGTTAATAAATGTGTTGAGGTTGAACACTTGAGAGAATCCATCGATCAAGGGACATTGATGTATTCCCAAAAAGTGTCGATGGTGAGAGAACTTGCCACTTATGACTGCAACTCTTAAGGCACTCAAAAATGACTCTAGATTCCTATCCCAGAATAAATGATTTGAAGTCGATGGGATGAAATCCAATGGTAGGAGGGAATTAAGGAATCCCCCATCATCCAACACGAGGTACTCAGCAAAGATGTATAATGTGGATGGACTAGATCATAATGTGCATGAACTAGTAACTATACTGGGAATGGCCGACATGCAAAGTCAAGATAACTGAGGAATGGATGACTCAAGTTTCAACTTCCTATGAACAAGAGCATAAAAGAAAATGGTGACTGAATGTAGGTAGCATAGACTAGATATACAAAACTGGGACATCTCTGTGACATAGGAGGCATTGACAGAGGATCCATAGAAACTGGAAGCAACCAGCCAGTGGAGATAAAATTAGAGAAATGAGTACAGCTCCTAAATTCAAACTATTACCCAAGCAATGGATGTGATATACAGTCCTCTATTCGAAGGTGACACGACTCGACTACTGCCAAAGATAACATCTTTTCTTGTCTGGATTTTTGGTTTTTTTACTTTTTTGGAATTTTTCAAATATTTTGAAAAGCTTGAAAAAGAATAAAATCGCTTTAAAGTTACAGACTAGGAGGAGACAAGTGTCAAGGGACAAACAAACTAGTTCCAAGCAACATAACATATCTATGCTCAATGCAAGGACACACATGTAGGATAGCGACACTCAGGGGAATGTCCCCTCCCAGTGAAAATAGGGAATCAAGCTACAAAGGATATACAAAATGGCTCTACATGGCTAGACATTAGACAAGCTCGAGCTATATGGCTGATACTCAAAGTCAGGGAAGTCAGCATAAGTCTCAATGAGGTAGGAAATGATAATGCAATTACAACTTGACATAAGGGAGTCCTAAGGAAACAGGCCAGCAAAAAGATCAAGAGGAGTATGAGGCTCTTGCGAAATGACATGGCGATACTATACAATGGACTCCCACACCCTAAAGGACAAAGTGTCAGCATGGGCACCAAATGAAAACAAGGAGCTAACTAGGGCACCCATGTAAGGTCAAACTCTACCATTCACATCATGTCACTTCTAAAACAACAAGAAGGTTCCATGATAGGATAGAATGAGTTTGTACCTAAGTTTATAATGAAATGGTCATAAGGTCATGCAAAATGAAAATAGAGGTGAAATCTAACCTATATGCCAGTTTAAACATTGTACCTGAGATCGGCATGAATGGGTCAAAACAATGGTCAAAACGACACTCAAAACGGTCTCCTACATCATCATATTCGTCAAAAATGGTCCATAAGGGTCAGAAACGGTTCAAAACTATAGAAAGGGGGTAAAATTTTTCAAAAGTTTGAAAATTTTCTATAAATAGTAAAAAATTCAAAACATTATATATCATTTGAAATTTTTACCCAGTTCAGCTCATAACTTCAAACCCGAATTCCAAGAGTTTCATTCGACGAAATCCGACACCATTTTTTCTAGGTAAATTCCCATGCCCTACTCTTCCATTTGCATGTAAAGTTTTTCAATTTCCATGGTCAAAATCAATTTCTTGGCCATTCTAAGTTATTCACTTCAGCCCACATGAAAATCAAGGATTTTTTCATGTAAGGGGCTGGCTATACAAGGAAAAATAGCTCAAAGTCGCATACATACGCGACTGTTTTACAAATAGACGCATATGCGGCCACGTTTGATGTTTTTTAAGATAAATAATGACCAAAAATAAATGTAAATGTGCAAGATGGTTCTAGAATGGAGGGAGAGAGAACACAGGGATGTAGAAGAGGCTGTAAGGGGCGATCTAATGGCTCAACAATTTCTTTGTGCATGCAGGCTATACAAGTTTTGGTGTCTTGGGGGCTTAAGGGCCAAACCAATACTACTATAGATGCTAGTAGACTACCAATATCCTGACTCGGAGTCATTCCATATCGATGGGATGTCCCTCACTATAGAGGTGGAGGACATATACTTCATTATAGGATTGTACCAACAGGGGGAAGTGGTGAACCTACGTTCTCATGGGCCCAGAGGTGGCCTCACCATTGATGAGTATATTGCTATATACTATTATCCAGACATGGAGAAGGTTAGGAATTAGATCCCAACAAACTCCATACAGGTATTGGGCCTGAAAGCCATACTACTGACACTCGGGAGGATGGCAGGGTTAGCCTCACTCCACCAGGCCTCACGGCCCTTAATGTTTTATGCAATGGAGTGCATGAGACCCACAGTTTACAATTGGAGTACTGCACTATTGAGTAACATGAAGCAACAGCTCAACGACTGCAAGATGGGTAGGGTACGAAACTTTGGTTTCAACAGTATACTGAGCATGTTCTTCTTCGAGCGTGTTTTGGGGCTCAACCCTAGAGTTGACTTTCCTCCTCACAGGTTTCGAGATCCAGTCCAATGATGTTGGGTAGATGCGATGCACAAACTGGGTTGAGTTAGGGTGTCCAACCCCTACCCAACTGATTTCTTTCCATGGTGGTGGGGGTAGATAGTTTCCATCGATGATTACCCCTATGCAGGGATATATTTTCGGGGAGATCCCAACATGCCCATACCACCAAGATTAGCATACAGTGACATTGGTAACAAATCCCAACCCTCTTTTTAATTTTTTTGAGTTATTTAATTTTTTTTTTTGCTTTTTGATATATGGAACCAAAAGACATGTTTTTGCGTGATGGCACATAGTGACATCCTGTCATGTGTGTGCAAATGTAGGACCACGACGGCCTAATGGTTTCCCTTGTCATAGATGGAGGGGAAGAGGAGATGGCATTATGGATGTGGATGTAGAGTGGACACTCCAAAGCACCCACACAAACTTTGTGTGGCTGACACATAGGGTACCCATTGTGCAAGTCGAGGACTTGACTGAGGCCATGTAGCGTCAGGTGGTGGGTGTACCACGAGCATGGGTGTGGTTGTTTCGATGGATAACTAGATCCATGGTGACTTTCCACAATCAGAACCCCCCTTCTCCTGCCCAGGATTAGATACCTGGGAGTGACACATTTTTGTACTACCGTGTATTATATTTTGGTGGCTCGGAAGCCCCATTTTTTTATTATGACGCTTATGTATTGTCACATTTTGGATGTTTAATGAAATTTTTTTATGATGATCTATTTTATTTATTTACATCTGTAAAAATGTATGTTTGTGATGAGCTTATGTTCTATGAAACAAATGCCAATCTAAAACATAGTTAGCATATGAGTCAACAACTTGATTATAAATTCTTGGAACATGTATGTATGTTATGTTGTCAAATTGTTGTTCTAACAATCTCACACATAAGAATCTTTGTAATAATGTTGGATCCCTAACATGATATAAGCCATTCAGCTGTGACACTATTAACTGTGAATCAAGACGTACGTCAAGAATGAGAACACCATGCGAAATGGCATCCCGTAGAAGCTCGATAATGGCACTATATTCAGCAACATTGTTGGAAGAGGGTTGTAAACATACGCCTCTTGAAGACAATACCTGACCCGTAGGAATACAAAACACCCAAGCAGTAGAGGCTGAGTGTTGAGTGTGACGGCTAGCACCATCAGTGAATACTATATAGATGGAAGACTCCATTGACATCTACCATAAGAAACAAAAGCTAATCAACAAACCCAATCACCATAAGAAAAACCTAACTATGCAAAATAATGTACAATAATATACAATAATCAGCCCTGGTTGAGGATCATGCATAGTACTTTTTAATATAGAGCCCATTTCTAGGCTCCACCAAGGCTGTCCCCTCGTATCTACTAGCCCATAGGCACCCTTCTCTAACACATGTTTGACAATGTAAGGACCATGCCACATGGGGTTAAACTTTTCTGCCCCCAAAGGTTCTTTAGCTTGATCCCACAAAAGGACCAAATCTCTTTCACTAAACTTCCTCATATGGACAGACTTATCATATTGGACCTTAACGCGACACTTATTTACTTCTAGAGCCACTAAGGCATCTCAGCGTTGCTCATCAAGCTGCTCTAAGTGGACCAAACGTTCCTCTAATGGGGAAGTGTCTGGTAAGAGCTCTATGGCTAGCTTCAATGAAGGGATTTCATCGGAAAGACAGACTCCACTCCATGTACAAGATGATATGAAGAAAAACCAGTGGCAGTCTTAACCATGGTTCTATAAGTTCAGAAAGCAGGATATAACATGATATGCCAGTTGTTCATGGTTTGTGCGATGGTTCATTGGAGAATGGACTTAAGTGATTTGTTCATTGCTTCAACCTGTCCATTTATTTGAGGGTAATAAGAAGAGGAATGCTCCTGCTTAAACCCCAACTTAGAGGCCAACTCTTCCATCATCCGATTATGAAATTTCCTACCATGGTTAGTGAAAATCTCCTTCGGAATACCGAATCGAGTAATGATTTGGTTGAATACAAAATGCGCAGCTGTCTCGCTGTCAGATTTAACCATGGGCATAGCCTCAGCCCATTTCATGAAATAGCCAACATCCACTATAATATGATGATGGCCCCCAGCTGAAGCTGGGTTGCAATCCATGAAATCAAGCCCCCATTTAGTGAAGGGATCGATGGTGATAATAAGATGTAATGGGGTAGGATGTGAGGGCATATTGTGTGCAAACACCTGGAAAGGGTGGCAATTCTTGACCGCATTGACACAATATTTAAAGATCGACAGCAAAAAATATCCTACTCTGAATATTTTTTGGGCTGTAGAAATCCCAGATAAATGACCACCACACACCCCTCCATGGAAATCATTTAGCACAAGCTCAACCTCCTCATGAGTTAAACAACAATGTAAAATGGAATCTACCCCACGGCGGTATAATGTGTTATCCACTATAAGGTAGTTCTTGGATACGTGATGTAACCGACATCGTTCATCCTGTGAAAGGTGAGTAGGGACCTTCAATGTTTGTAAGTATATGATGATATCCCCATACCATGGATCCAAAGTTGAGATTAGGGAAATGTGCTCATCGAAAAACGTATCTTCACAAACTTCATCCTCCTCCTCGCTTCAGAAATCAGATATAAGCTCTGTGAAAATGAATTATTTTTTTATTTTGCCGAAATAAACTCGAGATCGAATTCTTGCAAGATGAAAATCCACTTATTATACTTTCCCCTGATCATCCTTCTAGTTAGAACAAACTGAAATGGATTGACATGGGCTACCACCAAGGTCTGGTGAAGGAGAATGTAGTGTCTCAATATTTGAACCGCAAGAATGGTAACTAAGGTAAGTCTCTCCACATGGGAATAATGGATCTCTGCATATATAAGGTTTCAGCTCAAATAATATATGACATGCTCATGGAACTCCTCATCCTCTTGAACCAAAACCATACAAATAATCTCCATGGATGTGGCCACATAAAGCAAAAAGTCACGGCTATAGTCGGGTGGACTAATCACGGGGGCTGATGCTAAGGCTCATTTAAGTGAATCAAAGGACTCTTGGGCTTGATCATCCTAGCAAAAGGTAGTGTCCTTCTTCAAAAGATGCATAAATCCTCTAGTCAAATTGGAAAAATTAACCATGAATCTCCATAAGAAATTTTCCATGCCTTGAAAACATTGAACATGTCTAGTGTTTCTCGGGGGAGACAATTGAAGTATTGCCTCAACCTTTAAGGGATCGACTCATATACCCTCCCTGGAGACAATGAACCCTAATAAGCGACCAGACTTCATGCAAAAGATGCATTTATGAAGATTTAAACTAACCAAATAATGGCGACATATTTCGAACACTAATCTCAAATGGTAGGAATGACGCATCCTCTGACAAGAATGAGCAGCAAGGTCATCCAAAAAAACTTCAATAATCGATTTGAGATCATGGAAAATCAAGGTCACAGCCCACTGAAATGTGGCTCCGGTGATTTTAAGGCTGAAAGGCATCTCCCAATATGCAAAGGTACCCCAAGGACAAATAAATGCAGTTTTATGTTGGTCCTTGGGTTTGATCTATATCTGATTGTATCCAGAAAAGCCGTCCATAAAGGAAAATACCTCGCTTCCAGCACACTCATCAAAAATTTGTTTAATAAATGGTGTGGGAAAATTATCCTTAGGACATGCACAATTCAGTTCATAGAAATCAGTGCATATACAGATCGCTCCTTACATCTTATCAACTAGAATGGGGTTTGAAACCCACTCTGTTAAGGGAACAGGATAGATAAAATTGGCATTTAACAGCTTTTCTATCTCAGCCTTAATCGTGGGTGTTTTTCTAGGATTCACTACATGAAAGCATTGTTGAACAGGATTAGCATTGGGATAAGTTTTAATATCATGTTCAATAATGCGAGGGTCGATACCTGACATTTCCTCGTATGGCCAAGCAAAGACATCACAAAATTCTTTCAAACAACTTGGTATACTCTTGAATCTCAGCATGGGAACATTATGCCCCAATATAGACATTCTCAATCTTGCCAAGATCATGAGATATATTGATAGGGATGGTAGGAGATATATTCACCATGTTTCCATCAACCATCGGACCAGGAGAGCTCAATGGAACCACAGGACTACCAATTCTCTCACTAAGAATCTCCCTAAAGTCTTCACACTCCAAACGGTCAAGCTCAAGAAGAAAATAAGATCTATGATGTAACTCTTCCTAAGGTGGCTCAACCCCAGACATGGCCTCAATAATAGCTTCATCTGATGGAAAAACACTATCAAGGCAATCATGCACTTGAGAAGACTCAATTGCCCATGTAGGCAGCACATATGGGTCCTCCTTCTCTATCCACAAAGAGGAAGGACTAGGCTCTACAACACATTCAATATTCACTTGATATGCTATCATTGCTGCAGGAAACGACATGTCCATTTCGATAAGCTTACTCGAAGGACTCAGTGTAGGAAGAATCCAAGGATCTTCCATATGGGTAATGTGAAAAGACACTAATCTCAATGATTACAAAGCCCCACCAAAACTAGACCTGATCATAAGAACGGGTGCAGGAAAACTAAAGCTTCCCATAAGGGATGGATACATGCCAATACCCACACTCCCAGTTGCTGGCTGAGAATGATCAATAATCAGGATAGAATCTCTCGATGATGCAGTAACACTTGGATTTTTGAATGATGTCTCATCAATCATAATAATCTTCCCATTAAATGGAAAGCATACAACTCGAAATAGAGAAGAAGCTACGGCTTGCATACTATACATACAATTCCTACCTAGTAATAGATTGTAGTCGAGGGGTGCATCAACCACCTCGACCTCAATCGCGACAGTCTTCCCTCCCAAAAGGACCTTAATAGAAGGAAGAATTTTGTGCAGCTGAAATGATCTACCATCAAAAGTAGTCAACATGGTAGCGGATTTAGACAGCTCGGGGGAACCCAAACCATTCCAACATGACAAAGACATCATAGAAGCAGTAACACCTTCGTCAATCACAATGCGCTTGATGGTCATGTTAAGACATTCTACATGAATCAAGAGAGACACATAGTAGGGAAAGTGAGGCTGTAGTCCCATGCTTTCAAATTTGATGATGTAGGAAGAGTTATCATCGTTAACACCAAGAGTAGAAAGAAAATCCTTCTTTGCGAAGGACAACTTTGAAGTTCTTCAAGTGCAGACATCACACAAGGAGTGTGGTCCAAATCCTCGACAACTAAATAGTTCTGGGTAGCTCGGGAATTAGGATTGTGTCTCGAACACTATAGGACTCCCTTAGGAATGCGAGGTGCAACTTTAGGTTTATCCACAGGTTTTTCAGTATGCAAAGGAATCCCAGGTGGAGTAGGTTCCTTTCCAAGGTATGGTTGTGATGAACCATAGTCCTTTGCATAGGTCACAACCTTAGTAGCACGCACCATATTGATGCAGCCATGACCACTACTGGCTTTCGGCAGATCTTGATCTCCACTAGACTGATCATGGGTCCTCAAGTTCATGTTTTTATTATGTGGTAAAGGGTTGGTCAGCACAGCTGGTCCCTGTGCTATGAACCTTGAGGCGTCTTCCATACGAGGGCACAAGTGAGTGAGGTGGTAATCCCTACACAACTTGCAAGGAAACTTAACCTTACGTTTATACTGCTTGTCCCCCCCAACATTATGGGTGTTCTTATCATTAGAATTGGCATTTTCATTCCTATCCCCACCCTTATAATTGTTCTTACCCATTATCTTATTCCTTACAGGTTGCTGCTTACCCTTATGGTCTGACGATTGCACTGAAAGCACATTCGGTGTTTGGGTGGGTTAAGATGAAGCCATGGCTTGTCCCGAGGAGTATTGGTTGATAGACAATTGAATCACCTATTGCAAAACCAAATCCATGGGTTTGGTACTCATACAACCAATAATTCCATTGGCATGTGGTACAGGTTTGACCTTAGGGTCGAAACTAGAATGTGGAGCATTAGGAATGATCTCATATAACAATCCAGATTGAGCGTAAATCAAATCCAATTCCTGTGCCCTAAAAATGGCTTGTTCCTCATTCTAAACTCCAGATGTAGAAACATCCTTCGCTATATAAGGAAGTAACTATTTAAGGAACCACTTGAGGAGAAACTCTGATGGTATGAAGGCTTTAATCAATCTCTTCTGTCTATGCCACTCTTGGATATGGTCTGAGATATGCATGGATTTGTCTTACCAAAATGTCGACAAGATTTTTGTACCAACGTCGAAATGCACTGGTAGTTGGAAGTGATTTAGAAAAGTCATATCTAGGTCATCAAACAAAACGAATGCCCCCCTAGGTAAATCTATGTACCATTTCATTGCAGGCCCAGTGAGGGTGCGTTGAAACAACCATGAACAGATCAAATCATCATGTAAGGAATTAGAAGAGGACCAAAGGTGAAATGTAGTAACATGTTCACTAGGATCTTCTCCTAGTTTTCCTTCGAATTTGGGAATGTCTGAGGGAAGCTTGGTAGGGACATCCATCCAAGTCGGGTCATGAGATACCGGATCGTTCATTAGTCTCAACAAGTCACGTAAATTTAACGTTGCGAGGAAAGGGAGCCTAGGTTGAGCAGGTCGATGCCACGCTCCTTGATAATTTTGGTTCACATAAGACTGACTACAGTAACCACCATGGCCATGGCCATAGTATCCTCCTCTCATTTGACCCGTGTAGGGTGGCATGGAAGCACCATAATGTGGTGTAACTTGACTATTTGGGGCTACAAAGCATTAATTCAGGGGGTAAGCAGGTTGTTGATACCTGTACCCATAAGGTGAATAACTCTGTGCATACTATGGTCCATAATATTGTCCATGGGGAGCTCCATAAGATGTCCCATAGGATGTCCCATGAGAAACTCCATAAGTAGGAATATGGGGAACCCCCTGCAATAGAACATATGATGTTCCAGAAGAAGGAATATGACCTCCCAAGACCATAGGAGGTACTTGACTCTAAGACATGACTATGCGAGAAGCAGCAGTACAAACATGACTAGTATCAAAATTCCAGCCTGAAGGACCACATGAATGAGGGGGAGGAATAACATTCGAAGAAGTAGGAATAGAGGATGAAGGGACATGTGAAGTGATGTAAGTGGTATTACCTATAGTCACTCGTCTTGGTTCTAGTATCCGAATAGGACTACTAACACCAGGTCTAGGAAGAATATGTGATGTAGCCTCTACCACCAAGATGGAGGGTGCAATGTGACTCATGCTCCCAAATCTCTCCACATGGAAAGGAATAGGAGTGCCTCCAGGCATAGTGTTAGCTTCAAACTCTGACTCGGCATGGTGTGCTAGATCATGTGCAGGGACACTAGACATACCATAACTAACATAACTAGTGCTCACAGGTTCATGATGAGTCTCATCACCCGACATCCAATACCAATGACCTATGAATGAGGGATCATACCTAGAGTGTGTAGGTATATCATGTGAAGGATTGTACCTACAATGTGTGGGTATATCAGGTGAAGGATCATATATAGGAGTAGGATATTCTTCCCCAACCTCCTGAGCTGGAGAAGACAATTCAAGAATTTCTTCTTCATGATCTCCCATCGTGTGTGAATCAATGTGAGAAGTAATCCACCTAGACTGTCTATTTCTCTCTCCCAAAGGAAGAGGAGATGTAGAAGGCGGAAGTCCTGCTAAACGATGAGAACGGTGAAGTGCCACACCCAAATCCACAATGACTCAAAAAATGAAAAAGACTCTTCTAATTATGCAAACCCTAAGCAAGATTGTGTGCACAGAGCATACACCTATATAATCTAAAGCCAATCACAAGCAAACAAGGGTAGGATATGTGAGCTCCCAAATGAGGCAGGTATGTCTTGCCTAAGAGAGGCTTGAGACTCCCATAGACAACAAGCGAAGGTTTGTAACCAATTATTGTGGCCCTTAGCTTCAACACATATAGCGACTGTGCTATCTGACCCCAACCTAGTCGGGACACCTATAGAATAACCCCTGCGAAGTACCCCATTGATAACCTAGGCAAGGAAACTAAGGTCACCTCAATAGAATCAATGCTCAGGTGGATATTTGCAGGTGGGATTGACCATATGGACAGGGTAGCAAAGCCTAAAACTCTCGAAAGTGCCCCCAGATATGAATACAATCCTGGAAATATCTTCGTTGCTACTCAATTATGACTAGGGATCATCCTAATCAATAACCTCTCACACTTCCTCGTGCTTAAATTTCTTGTAAGAGGAGGATCCCGAGAAACACTAATTATACCAAGGAATTTCACACTCTCACCTGGACAGACACATACATGTTGTTGTTTAGTGGTCTTGGAGAATTTACTCATAATGAACTATTCCAAGACCCTAAAACCTAATCTTGTTGGTGTACCCTATAAAAGAAAATAGTGTAATCCATTTTCATTAAGTGTTGATTTTATTTGGATTATTACTCAAAAAAGGTAGATTATTGTGCAACCAATGTTGTTATGACACAAAATGAAGTAAAATGCACACCTAACAATCAATGCAAATGCATTGTGTCGAATGAAAAACAGGGCATGCTACTACGTGAAATGCAAATTTTTCTTCAAATCACAAATGCAATCATTCCTATATGAAAGCCTGACTAATACTTCTCTAATCAAACCTAGTGCAAGTACCATGCAAAATTCAAAGTGCAATGATGCATAATGATGCAAATAAGCAAATATTTTTGGATTTTTTGAATAAAAATGAGATAATAAAGCAAAAGAATGACTCTACCAGCCCCAAACTCTACAAGCACTGTCAAACAACACCCACGCAAAGCACTAAGGTAAAAGAGACCTAACGCACTAATCCCAAAACAAAAAATTGAAAATTCAATGACAAGAACATTCTAAAAAAAATTACCCTAAAAAGCATCTCTGGTCAGAAACATAGGCGTATACAGACTCTAGAAGCACCTAAGGAGACTCAGCAATAATCAAAACTCACCCAGCAACACTCAATCTTCCTCTAAAAGGAAAAACTCAGGGCATATGCGACTGTGTGTAGAAAACCCACATATATTCACAGATATCTCAGTCAAAACTATGTGTACACACGATTGTGAGGAAAAAACTCGCGTACAAGAAGAAAAAGAGATAAAAATTAAGGAAAATAGATAAGCTGAGACAAAATTCACTCCTATCAGACACTACCAGGAAAACATACCCCCATACCCCACTCGAAAACAGCGAAATCAAAGCAATTCAAGAACATTGAATGTCGATAAAAAGCCCCAAAGGAAAAATGACTAAGAACTCCCCAGTGAAGTCACCAATTCTGTTACAGAGAGAAATTCCTATGGCTTGGGGTACCACAACAGACAGATTAACTCCATAAATCAATCCTTCCCTATATGCAAGAGAAACCAAACATCTAACACTAAAGGATCTCGATTCATACCTTATTCTGGACGGTTGATGTAGATCCCCATTGAGCTTTTCTAATCTCGCTTGTATTAGCAATTTGCTTCCTCAACATTCAACAAACAAGACAAGCATGCTATATATAATTGTGTTAGACCTACTCTAGCATATATATCAATAACATATAATCATTTAAAAGCATCCATGGATCAAATACTCATTTAAATACACATTATTGGCCAGGAAAATATATTTCTATTAATATAAAACAGATATTACAATAGTGACAACGTTTGTCGGCATGCCTGCGAATTGGAGAAACTGAATCCCCCACTTGGGCCTCCACCACTTCAATCCTCCATCTCTCGATAGCAAGCTCACAAGAAAAGGCAAGCATGGGAAGAACACAAAGTGCTCCAAGGGAAAAAGGGATGTAGAATCAAGTATAAGCTCTGGCAACAATGGACTATAGTTTTCTTGCTCTTCATTCCTCCCCTTTCAATGTATCCAAAGGGTTCCTTATATAGCTCTTCAATGGGGTAATGGAAGGTCAAATCTGAGCAATCTCAAGGCATATGGAAGGACAAGAGACAAGTGACTCAGATCCAAATCAAGAAAAACTCCAAAATCATTTGTCCTTTTGCACACATCCCGATGTACACGACTTTAAGGATCAAATCCACATGTATACGCGAGAAAGGGAATAAAAGTTGCGTATGGAAATTATTGCATGTTTTTAGGGATGATCTTGGAAACATCAAGGTACAAAAATGATCCATGGGCTCTAAAGAGTCTGCAAAGGGATAGGGAAGGACATAAAGGTGTGATCCACCATGTGTGGTAAAATCAGCTATAACAGTGTCCTCTCTTTGTTCCCTACACATGGTACGAATCGACAACCCTTTTTATCATTAGCTCCAAAGGCCTTCCATATGGCTGCATGAAGCTGCATGTGTGCTGCATAGGGTTTTTTTCCCTAGTTTTTCTGGTGCATAGCATTTTTTTCCCTTTTAGAGGAGGATCCCTCTGGAAGTAGTTGGCCACAACAACAACAAAATCAAGGAGAACCAATTCAGATTCATTCACTTCTCACACTAGCGAGGTAGCGAATCAATGAAGGAAACCTAGGCCAAGCCTTACAAGCTGTAATCCATCTTCACTCCATTTCTCTTTTCAATTGTTCATAAAATCAATCAAAACCCAATTTAAATTTCCCCATTTTTCTTTTGGATATCATGTATCATCTACTGAATTAAATATTGTTTAGGAGGTTTTTTGTATGGTGTCATATCCATTTGAATAAACAAATCAGTTGGAAATGGTTTACTTTAGAAATATTTGTTGATTCATATCGTGTTCAACTCTGGAGACAGTAGAATGACAATGTATTTTGGGTTTTATTGGGCTAGGGCTGTTGGAGGATTGAAACCATCTTACTAGCCTTCAATTTATTCTTTAAATTGCATAATTTGGAACCCGAAAAGATAATCTACTACTAATTCCTTAACTTGAGAAATAATAAAACATTTTGTGTCTTTACAATGGATTTGTGTCAAACTCTTACAGTGACTATGTAGGAAGTTGTTGGATTTAGGACCATTTCCATAGTTACAATACTCGCTACTTGCTATACTACTGCTGATCAAGTATTGTACAATCAATAGTCGGCCTCTTGACTCCCAAATATTGGCTGGTACTCGTCGAGTATGTTGAGTATCCCAAGTCAATACTTACATTACTCACAAGCACTTTTTCCTGCATTAGAAATTTAATTATTTGTATCTTTCTGTCCTGTAGAGTATGTTGAGTACAAGTATGTGAAGGACAAGTATGACTAGTGTATTGAGAACCCCGAGTCACTTTCATCGACGAGTATGGGAATTATGGCCACTTCCATTGAGGTCAGCTGAATAGTTCTTTCTGATTAGTTCAGCTACAAGTTTGCAAATCATTCTGAGTGGGATAAGATTGACTAAATATTAATGTGTTCTCATGGGTTTCTTAGGCTTCAGAGAAGTGTCTAATGGGGTACTCAAATAAGCATTGAATTATACAATGTTCCCCCAAGTTTTTAGGGATGCAGGAGTGGGGAGAGCACACATTGGGGATTCATTATGGGAACCAGCCTTATATTTTTAATGCAGTAACATTGTTTGGCCCACTCAATCGCAATATTTGAGTCTACTGGACTTTAATTGATTCAAACCATTGTCTAATGTTGATTTCAAAAGGATCCATAGTGTGTACAATTCTGCACGATTTTTAGTTCCTATCCCAGCAAGATATTTAAACAGAAAGAATGTTGTGTGTCTATGAAAAATACCATGCTAGCACCACATAAAACTAGTACCCCTTGGCTTGCTCTATCAAAAAATCCCCAGGGGTTTCCTTTGTCAATACATGGCATTGTTAAGCTTTTAATCTTAGAGAGCCTGTTGGTTCTCTCCATCTAATTCTATGTGCCACCTGTGCAGGGGGGAAATTGAAATGAAATTTGTAAAACTTACTATATCATTGGCTTCTATAACATTCCATTCTGATTGTTGCAGTTGGAACTCATGATTTTAGTAGTTTGTTCTCTTCTTAATTTTAATGATTTTTAAAGCGTCCTTACCAGGACAAGACCTGTTGTGGTATTGATTAAGTCTTGTAAGCCAATTTATAGATATATTCAAAGTAGGACCTAATGCATACATCTCAATTAGGACAATTGAGCACTTTTTTACTTTAATAGGCCTTCTGAAATTGCTGAAGGGTGCAATGACTTCATAAACATTAGTTTGCAGTTACTCGACTTTGTTGCTTAATAATGATGGCATATTGATATTATGTCATTAAAATTTGTAGTGGGATGGTACATTTAATGCCCCCCTCACAATATTTGCCATCTGCCATCCATGTTATACATTAATTGAGTTCAGATCTCAGTTAATTGGGGTGGCTGATTTGACTTTTCTTAGGGCATTAGAAAACTCATTCATTTGCATATGATACAAATTAAAATAAAATGGAGAAAGTAAGCACATAAATTACACACACAAGAAATAGGCACAAGAGTTGCTTTAGGATAGCATCATTCGACATCTAGTCAGCAACTCTTCCAAATATAGGGGTTGATTTAGCCTAGCACTAGATTGCATGTGGATTGCTTTCCATCCAACCCAATTCAACAACATCATCACATGAATGTCAGCTTCAAGTTGAGGCAAAGATATGAACAATGAAAATCGATCAAGGCTTGTGGTAGTATAAATGTAGGTCTTCATTGTGCCAAGAGGTGCTTTCTACATTCCAGGTGGGTGATATGTGTCACATCTGTAATGCATGTTAACTTAGAAAGACTTACAATTAATACATTAAATATATAATGCTTGAATCTCATTGGTACTTTTCTTTGTTGTTTGTAGTCAATGGATTTATAAATCTCTTGCAGGTGTGATCATGCAGAATCAATACAAAAATACTGTGTTTTACTTGAGTATAGCCCATGGAGCCAAAACCATACATGTTTGGATTGTAACCATACCTAGCTTGAGGCTGAAAATTTGAAAGCAAAAGCCTTTGAAAAGAGGTAGGGTTTTCCATAGCTTGGGCTTCTTATCACTCAAAGATATTTCTAAATATACCAACAACTCCCAATCTAGAAATCAAAAAAATCTTACAGATCTTAACATATTTTACTAATCAAAAGTATGATGAACGAGGCAGAATTTCAAGAAACAATTGTCCTCGTTGCTTTTTTTTCCTTTTACCTTCAAGAACATATTTCTCTGTTTTTTCAATAGCTTTTATGGCATTGGAATGGTCAGCATAATGAACAAGCCAAAATCACGCTCTGGCTGCCTAGGTGTTTGTTCCAATAAGATGACTTTAGCATAGCAGTATGCATAGTTTTTACTTTTTGGCGTAGCTTTTTGGTACTAAATGGAGTGTTTCCTTGTGTCATTCAAGACTAAGAGCTGATGCCTTGAGTTGACAATTTATTAATCATCTTGTGCAAAATATATATGTTTATCTAGAGATGCATTTCGGAGACTCTTAAACTTGTCAAACTCATTGTTCTGGCAGTCATAATAGATCTTTTTTGTCTCCTATATGATCCTTTACTTCTATAATTCTCAATATAGCGTATATTCTAGTTTATACTCTGATTTTGCTGAAATCTCTTCGCTTTGTAGTCTTTTAACTGTTGAAATTACGATGTTAAAAGTATTCCTTTCTTTCAATAGATTATGATTTTAGCATAATTTCCTGCAAGTCTTTATAGGTTTCCTAGAACTCTAATGTATCTTGGGAAAATCCTATGGAATATTTTTTAAACACTCTAAAACTCTACTATCAATCTAACATTCTTTAAGTCAGTTCTAGATGTTTGGTTTGAAAAGAATTCATATCCATATTCATGCTTGAATATTGACAATACTATGGTTTATACAGGGCATCACCACAATAATGGACACAATAATGACCCCAGTGAGCTTGAAGCCCTCATCATGTGGAGTTGGTTGCATTTGACAGGGCCCTAGTTCAAGTGGACTTTACCATGATAATGTCATGTTAGAGTTTATAGCTACCCAGGGATGAAGATTTACAGTACATACTGATTGTCTTCGGAAGTATACTTAGAAGAGAAAATTTAGGGCTAATATTTACTATTTGCCTAATTTTTCTAATGTTCTTCCTATGAAAAATTAACTAAATCCATAGGGCTATTTTCCTAGATTTGTCAAATAAATAAATAGTTCACAACTTAAAAATATTTGTGTATATCCTTAAAATTTTCCCAAATTCCTGGCCAGATTATTGTTATATTTTTGTTACTGTTAAATTGAGGCTTTAGAGAGATCCATTTCTTTCACTTGATTTTGATAGAAATTACTGTATTTTGCAATATTTCATTGATAAAAAAACTACTTACAAACATCGGCATTTGCACTCCTCTCATCCTTATCTCCAATCTACCATTTATCTGTATGCTTAGAGGACATTGAATCTTCAAACCATGCATCCATTTGCTTCTCCTCTACCCATTTAGCAGGTTCTAAAAAAAACTTATAAAGGATTAATAAGAATCCGAATACACCATAGGTTTCTTACTACCTCCTATTTCTATTGCTTCTTTCTGGATCAATGTGTTTACTTTGACACATTCCTCATTTCCCTTAACTGACTTCTTGTCATTATCAAAGAATTTAGTATAAGATTTTTCATATTGATAAATCTTGTATGCATCATCATGTCTAGTCACACCAGTTGCCACTGGCTCCACTAAAGCAGTTGCAGCCTCTGCAACACATGTAGACATAGATTCCTGAGCTTCGTGATGTACTTTAGAGGGAGGCAGGGAAACTTCATCACTCAATAGGCTACTTCACAAACGATATTTATCAGCCTTTGGTGGCAAACACATTCAAAATTAGTTTGTGTGTGAGGTCTTGTTGGTAATCAAATCCTTACATATGAAATTATTATTCTTTGATGGGTTAAGAGAAGATCGAACAAATTTCCAAAGACTTGGATACTATTATCTGTGTGCAACATTGAGCAAGTTCCAATCTACATAATAATGGTTGAAAAATATAGAGAAAAATTAGTAACTTAGATAGAGTCGAGAGGAATGAGCAAACTCAAGGAAGGATCCACATCCTTTGAATTAAACAACATATCAAATCTTGGAGTATATCTCCAACACTACTTTATTTGTGAATTTGATAGGGTTTATGTGGTTTGAGCATCCTTTGTTCTCTTAGAATTGATAGCTTATACACCCTACAAGGACCATGAGTGGCCATTTGCATGTCATAAGGCTATTGGGTGACTTTTAAAAACATCCCTTGGTCTTAAGGATGGGTCATTTGATTTTTTCAAGGCAATTTTCATCGATAGAAGCATTGTATATTGGTTGTGAGCATGGTTACACTAGAGTTCTTGCTAAAGTTTGCACCGAAGGTATCCCATAAGGAATTGAACTACACACTAATGAAATTATTGTGGATGTTTCTATTGATAAGTATTCAAATTTTTGTGACAAGTTTAGAAAGCACACACTTCTATGGATTTTCTCAAGGCCATCATAATGCTTGGTTTATGGAATTCTAGAGGCCACACAACATAATTTTCCAAGCACCCTAATCCCAACAAAAGGATTTTTTTTTCATTTCAGTAAGAGTCATTGTCCCTCTATTGTGTCTCATGGCCCTTGGATTTGCTATAACACCTTAGTGGTGTTGTCTATATGGGTTTAGAATTTCTCAGCTGAACAATTTTTTCAACCATGTTTCTCTGTGAGCAAAGAATTTCATGGTATTCCCATGCAATTTTGGTACTTTTTGGATATCATTTATGTGTTAATTGGGGGGTTTATCTATCATGTTTCTTATCATTTGTTTAACTTTTCCCCCCAAGATCAATCTAGTTGAAATTTAATCTGTCAAATGCTATGATGGAACTTGTCTTCATGAGGGTTGGGGATAAAGTTATTAAATAAAATATGAGGTATAACAACCCCCCAAATACTTTATTTTGGTTCCATAGTCCATATTGTCACCCCTCATTTTGCGTGGGTGTCCACTTGTGATTTAATCACACTTTAGCAAGGCTGACATGTTCATGGGTTGGATGTTCATGGTGTTTTGCTTGATTACATTAGGTGACCAAGTATGCAATCCTATCTGTGTGGATTTTCCAACATTGCAACTAGAGGGTGAGATACAAATAACAATTATGGAATGAAATATAATATTGTAGAAAATAAAATAATTTTGGGGTTTAGAAAAGGCACTAGCATGAGGACAAAAGGTTGGGGAGTCTACTATTTGAAAGAGAGTAAACTGACCCAAAATATCAAGAGATGATCCAAAATCACCTATTGAATTTACAAGCATAGATTTGATAGTTTATTTATCTACCTAAAGTTGTGTGGACTGGGAATTAATTGACAATATGGAAGTAGTCCTACTCCCTCCCGTCAGTGGAATAATTAAATAAATTTATATTTGGTAACCGACATTGGTGTAAAAAATTAGGAATGGATGAATAAAACATTAATCAAGGGATATGGGGGTACTTGAACATATATTAAATGAAATGGGGATGGACCAATCTACCTACAAATGTAACCATAGTTGGCATAACCATGGTCGAGCTATACCCATAGAGTGTAAGAAATGAATTTTGGGTCAAACCAATATGCAAATCAATCTCTATTACCCTTGCAATGATCTGTTATCCCATGGACATTATAATTAAGAAATATTTGATGCTTGTTCATGGAGCACCTGGTGTCATACATGTGTAAGATGATGATTAAATCCCTAAATCACTACTTGATTGACCTTGCTGCATAAAGATGTCTTAATGAATACATTTTATGTACTATTTATGGATTTTTATAGTATTATGTAAAGATATTCTAGAATGTGGTGGGATTTCTCTAAGAAAAATAGGCTTCTTTCTAATTCCAGGTTAATTTGGGGCATGTCTTAGGCTTGCTTGGATTTCACATCAATTATTAGACATGGGATCAAGAAATTTTGTTTGCTATTTGATTGCAGTGACATTGTCATTACTTTTGTTTTATATTATTTTGTCACCACAAACTGATAATTGCATTCTTGTTCTTTACTGCTTTCTCCTGACGAAAGTATGATGTTGTCTTTTCCTTTCTCTTGTCTACTTGAAAATAGTTCTTTACTTCCTTTCTACTCACCACTCCTTCAACTTCTAGTTCCTTTGTGGAAACCATTGCAAGACCATAGTATTCAATAGTTTCTCTCTATTATGTCAACTACAATGACCTCTCTTTTCACTTTCTCTATCTTCCATAGAATTTCTTCTCCTCCATACTTTTCTTAATTGAATTGACATGATACTTTTTGCATAATATTTTATAGGAGCTCTTTTTGCGCTCCCACTTTTTATTGACATCATGGTACCCACTAGTCCCTTTGACCTATTTTGGTGGTCATCTGTTAGACATTAATAAAATTATCTTATCTTATCTTATCAAGTTTGGGTTTCTCATTAATAAAATTATCTTATATTATCTGACACCAACATCTCTACTTCTCAAAGTAGTCTTCAGTCACTCTTCTTACAAAATCTCACTCAACATTTCCTTTACTATTTCTACCATCATCGAAGCCTCTATAGGCCTAAAGTCTTATGATGCTTCTTCCTCTTTAGCTATTACCACAAGTTCATCAACATCATCCTCTTCCATGAGTAATCTAACTTCCATAGGATTCTTATAGCCTCTTCCACTATCTAACTTATTTTTGAATATAATTTACAACTTCATATTCACATTGCCTATCAGGGAAATATGTCTCCACTTTCAAATCTCAAAGCTTGAAGCTTCTCAACCACTCTGACTGCATTCTTGTCTACACTTTCTGCCCCCTCAACTTTAAAATCATATGTTCCCATTTTCTCACCTCTTTTCCTTTTCTTGTCTCCTTTTTTGGAGATCTGTCCAACTCATGGCTACATATCCCCTCATCTTCGAATAAGCAAAGTTACCCTTCAAGGGGTTTTCAATATTCTTTAGTATCCACAACATCAAATCTGTGCTCTGTTTCCTTAAAAACTTTGGGGTACTTGTGATGGGTTTTCCGTCTTTGACTCTTTATTCAAATATTGTTGGTCTACAAACCTCTCTAGGGTCATCTTCAACCTTTTTTGCTGGATTCTTTATCTTCTATTTTCTTCTTCACAATAGTTGTCTTCATTGGACTTTCTTATCCTTCCATTGTGCAATTTATTCTTCACAAACTTCTTCCATACTCTATTCAGAATCCCTTCACTCCTTAGGATTCACTTGTTTTTCTCCTTGACAATAGGTTCCAATGTCACAACTATTTGTTGGCATCATTTGAGTTAACAAGAAGCCTCCAACGTCACTATACTTTCTCTGATAGTAATTGATGCAAAGAGACTAAGCCCCCTGTGAACTGGAGCAAAGTTCAAACACAATGGAACAATGACAACTCAAATGCATATGTTTTTGCAAATTAATTTATCAAAGGAATCACTCATCATCATCTATATGCATTAATTATAATAGAGGTTATAACAATAGATATTAAACTCCAACTATAAACCTTGTTATTCTTCTCTTAAATCATGTCGAAAGCTATCAGTCTAGTTACTAAATTGCAGAGCAACAATAAAACACTCAGAGGTCTTTATAGAGGAAAAGCCCCATTTACTGTCAAGTCTCATAGAGAACTTGTCCTGATAATTCCCTCCCCTTTCACAACAATTCCATGAAGCTTTATCTTCGTGGTGGAATGGTTAGATTAATTGGAAGTTTTAACTACTTCTAAACTCTGTTACCATCTTCCATTTCCATCTAACAACTAACCCCCTTTACACAGACTAATGTGAATGCCATCGTGTACTTTATCACTGGTGTAGTGGCATTCCAACAAAGCACAAACAACCACTAAACAAACAACATCAACTATACACACATCCTTTATCCATATGCCGTGGTGTTCTAATTGGCATGGTGGGAAAATAATGTGAAAGAGAAATCCATAGGTAATTGTAGAGGTTCATGTCACTTAAGTTAAATGGTCTTTAATTTTCCATCATTTTGTCAAATATTCTAATGTTAAAATGGGCATTTACAACTTACACAACGACTACTTAAATGCACACAACAATGAAAGTAAAGAAGTAAAAATGTACTCTGCCATGTTTCCTTCAAAACCTGTATCTCAGATTTTCCACCACCACCATCTAGTGCACCCAAAGTGTCACCCAAGTCACTCGCTAACGCCATTTTGTCTAATTATTTCCTAGTTGCACAAAAATACATGCTCAAGTTTCAATACTTGTTGAATTTAGATGATTCCACTTGTTAAGTGTTCTTCTAACAGTATAGACCTTTATGTGTTTACAACATTTCATTTATTGGGAAAAACATCTCTGCTGCACAAAAAGAAGACAAATTTTCTTATTAAACAGAGAGTGAAAATCAAGCTCAGGTGGCTTCTTGAACCACAAGTTAAGACTAGGGTAATAATAATTTTTTTTAAATGAACCACATAGGTGCTGTGAATCATCACTGCTCTACAAGACTATTATCGTTTCTTCTAGAAATCTTCCAAAATGAAATATACTCAACATTTCCTCTAACTCATCAGTTGCTTCTTGGATTTTATCTTTTTTGTAAACCGTACTTTCTCTGTAGAATCCTTTAAGCTTTCATCAATTCATGATCTAGATTTCCTTGATGGGTTGTGGACAATGGACATTATTGGGGGTGTCCTTGAAGGGTTTTGTACACCCTTGGGGAAATGGGGTATGTTCTTGACATCCCCAGGAAATGCCTTTCCAAAACAAGGTATGCCTTAGGGGTGTCTAGGTGCCCCCAAGACCAACAACCCTACAAAGGCGCCAAAAAAGGCCAGTTTTGGTGGTTGGCAAAGCATAAGCCCATTGTGGGTTAACTTATCCAATTATATAAATTAAAGAACCCTAACTTACAAATGTATTTGAAAACACCTCCCCAACGATTTTCATTCATTCTTTCTTCTCTCAGCTCAATGAGATGTCAATGTTAGAAGGTGAAACATTGTTTTTTGGAGGTGACATGGTGTTGTTTGGTGGCCATCCCCCAATTTCCATTCATTCTTACATCTTCTAGACCTAAGACAATGCTATTTGGAGTTGAGATTGTTGCTTGGAGGAAGAAAGTGTGCTATTTGGAGAAAAAAAGTGTTTTGTTTTGTTTTACATATTTTGGATTCAGAGAGAGTGATGTTTGCAGCTACTTTGTTGCATTGGAGACTACTGTTTGGTTGCATCTTGTTGGGTTGGAGATACAAGTGCATTGTAAATCAATAACAACATTGTTATTTAGTGTAGGGTTTAAATTTATGTTTTTGTTTTTATCATTCATGTTTAGTTTTAAAAATCCTACGAAGATATTTTTGGGGATTATGAATATTTTTGTTTTTTTTTAGAATTTTCAATTTTGGATATTTCTTTTTGGTTGCATCTTGTTGGGTTGGAGATTCAGGTGACTTTTTACTAAAAAATGGCATTGGTCTTTGGTTAAGGAATTTATTGTATGTTTCCTTTTTGTCATTAACATTTAATATTTAAAGCTTCTATGAAGATTTTTGGGGAGATGTGAATATATTTGTGAAGCTTCTTTCCCAACTAGGCTCCTCTACATTTATACTAAAGCCATGGTTCACCTAATTAAAGTAGCACCAAAAAAAATGTTGGTGTCTTCTGGATTTATAGCACATTATGCATCAATAAGAATCATACAAAATTGTAAACTTGATATTAGAAAGAGCTAATATCTTACAAAATCTGCAAAATTAACCGTAGATGTTTGAAAAGACACATTTTTTGTAGGTTTTATGGCAGTAATTGAATTAATAATTCAGAACTGTAATTTGAGGGAATTTACACATACATTAATTACTATTCAAATTGTAACTCTGCACTAATAAAGAACATTGAAAATAGTTCTGAAATCATTTAACATCATTTCTGAAATCAACTTAACATCAACTAACATCTTTCTGAAAACATTTATTTAACATCGAATTGATTTACAGGAAGAAATAATTCATAGTTGATGTAGCAACCTAAGTCTCTCTGAAATTACATCTATCTTTACAACTTAGTTGCTCTTAGGTAAGACCTCCAGGTGTTGGATTAAACCCAAAGTGAGGGAAGTAGTTTCTTTGTTAACAATGATAAATCTTCTCAAGAATTAGGAATTGGAAGGGGTCAAAATATCAGGAATCTTGAATCATCCTTTCTTTCCCTTGATTTTGCTCATGTCTATAGAGAATACAACAAGAAGGCATATGGCTTATTCAAGGAGGCACTCTCTATGGCCTCTGGCCTCTTACAGTTGACCTACTCTCTTTGACATCTTTGATGTTTATGTTTTCAAGAGTATGACAAAATTTAGATTTTTCACATCCTTTGGATGTCAGAGGTAGACGTTGATCTCCTCTTGTATTAGTTTCTTGGTAGGTCCATAAGTGTCTCTCTGGATAAGCCATGACTGGGTTCTTCTTGTATTCCCTTGTAGACATCTTTTGAAGTTAGGATGAAGCTGGGATGTATTCCTTGGTATTTTGATCTTGGTGGTGAAGTTGGTTATCTGACTTTTCAATGTAGCTATCTGGAAGAGTCTCTGAACTAAATGTCTTTATATGAAGTGTGATAATTCATTTTTGGCATATTATAACCTTAAAAAAATATTTTATGCATCCTATTATATGCCCCTTTATTACAACCTAAAAGGTGACCAATCCAATGTTGACAGAGAATATTTCATAGCATATCTCCGCCATATCTCCTACATAGATAAATTATTTAATAGAAGAGTAATTCCAGAACTATATTTAATACTAATTATCGTTATATGAAGTTTGATAATTCATTTTTTTCATATTATATAACATTTATAAAACATGTTATGCATTCTATAGTATATGTGCCTTCTTTACCAAAAGGTGACCAGTCCAATGTTATGTTAACAAAGGATGTCTCATCACATATTAGGATGGACCATTCTTAATTGATTGGAGGCTCATACATTGGGTGATGATTTGTTACAGATGGCAAGGGAAGCCTTCCCTTATGATAATTTACTGGAGTTTGATTATGCTTCTTGAATATCTCTTACATAATCCCAGACAAGGTTGTAGCTTTACACATTTGGATCATTTCTGTCTGAGTGGTTAGGCAGAAGCAGACTTGATTTGTACAAGGGAGATTCTAGAAATTGTCATTTTTGTATGGGAGACCATGGAATGAGGCAAGGAGTCTTTCTTTTTCTCAAGAATGATTTTGGAAAACCATATCATAGGATTGATTGGTCATTTTTTCTATAAATGCTTCCCTAGTTTTGGCTTCATATGTGTCTCCATGGTTAACACTCATTTTTCTCATGCTTCTGCAGTTAATGGTTCCTTCCCAGACCTGATTTTGCTGCACCGATCCATTAGACAAGGATGTCCACTGTCTCCCTAACTTGTATGACTTATATGTTGGTTCTATCGGACTATCTGTTCGAGGATACTAGGATTCTTTAGAAGTTACAACCTTACAGGTAAAATTATAATATTGGCAGTTATAGTTATCTCTAGAATTTTACAAGCCAATCTAATTTCTTTCCATAGACATCCTTGTCAGTAATCAAAATACTTTGAATGAAAAACCCAATTTCAAGACCTCAATGCTACCTTAGTTGGAATCACACTTTTTTTACTATTCCTTTTTATAAGCATGAGCATTCTACTTTCAAATCAAGTGGTTCATCACATAAATTCAATGTTGTCATCCATTTCATTTATATGCATTCTCAATCTTTACCATGATCACATGATCTTCTAAAATATACATGGCAGACATTTTCCTTCTTTATATATTTTCCTTGTTTGATTTAAATTACAGAATCACTGCAAATTCCCTCAATTCCTTTAACTGACTTCTTGTCATTATCAAAGCATTTAGTATAAGATTTTTCATCTGCAGAAATATTGTATGCATCATCCTATCCAGTCACACCAGTTTCCACTGGCTCCACTAATGTAGTTGTAGCCTCTGCAACACATGTAGACATAGCTTCCTGAACATATCAGCCTTCAATTCTTTTTTACAGTTTGGAACATGAATGCTCCCTTCAGTGTTTCCATGTTTAAAAGATTCAAAATTGCTGACAATGTTATCTGTCATTGATTTTCTATGATCTAGGAACTCACTTTCAGGCACTAATCGAGAACCTCTAATTTATTTTTCCATGCTTTTCCTTTTCTGACTAAACTACTTTTCACTCATGCTCTACTCTGAAATAATGCATGTAGCTGGTGATTGTATCCTAATTTCTTCAAGATAAGAATAAAAATTCCAAATAGTGTCTCATCATTATGAATATTGCTTTCACTCTCTAATGACCTTTTAAAGTATCTCTTTGTTGTTAATCACCTCTCACAAAGCGGGTTCTAAACCTATCATTGTCCTGGTATGTTTAAAACATATTTGACAGAACACTAATAGGGCTTGTTCTAAACATATCATTGTCCTGCTCTGTTAAAAACATATTTGACAGAACACTAATAGGGTCGATAATGCTGACTTCCCCACTACTAGAAATCATTCCACCACCTTGCCTACTACTGCCTGAACTAGTTCTAGTTCATCTATACAACAAAGACCCTCCTCCGTAAGAAGCATACCCTTTTGCTCTTCTGCTCTGTATGGGGAAGATCCTCTTACCCCATTCTCTGGTTGTTGCTTGATCAACAAAGAGAAATAAATTTCAAGAAACAATGTTTGTTTGTAAGACAAAGAAAAACATGAAAAAAGTAAGTACTTACAATATATATCTGTTACGGAGAGAAATTCCTATGGCTTGGGGTACCACAACAGACAGCTTGACTCCAGAAATCAATCTTTTCCAATATGCAATAGAAAGTAAATGTCTAACACTAAAGGATCAGACCTCGTACCTTATTCTAAACGGTTGAAGTAGATCCCCGTTGAGCTTTCCAAATTTAGCTTGAATTGATAAATTACTTCCTCAACAACAAGTAAACAATACAAGCATACTATATATCATCATTTTAGATCTATACTAGCATATATAATCAACAATGTATAAGCATTTGAAATAATCCCATGGATAAAATATTCATTCAAACACACATTATTGGACAGGAAAATATATTTCTATTAATATAAATTAGAGATTACAATAGATACAACCTCCGATGGCACATCTGCGAACCAGAGAAACTAAATCCCCCACTTGGGCCTTCACCACCTCAATCCTCCATCTCTCGATAGCAAGCTCACAAGAAAAAGGAAATCTTGGGAAGAACACAAAAGTGCTCCAAGGGACAAAGGGATGCAGACTCAAGCATAAGTCCTGGCAACAATGGACTATAGTTTCTTTGCTCTCAATTCTCTCATATGCCTTGAATGTACCATAGAGTTCCTTATATATATTTTCAAAGGGGTAATGAAAGGTCAAATTCGAGCGATCTCAAGGCATAGGGAAGGCTAGGAGTCAAGTGAGTTGGATCCATGTCAAGGAAAACTCCAAAAGGATTTGGATTTTGTACACATCCCGATGTACACGGTTTTAGGGGTCAAACCCACGTACATACGCGATTATAGGTTTAAAAGTCACGTGTATCATTTTTCACATGCTTTTAGGGATAGTCAAGGAAACATCAAAGGACAAAAAATGGTCCACGGGCTCTAAGGAGTCTGCAGCGGGACAGGGGAAGGCCATACAAAGTGTGATTCACCTGGAGTGGTAAAATCAGCTATAATAGATGCCCCCTAATGTGTGAGGTCAAAGGGGTCATACGATGGCTGAAATACATTATAAGTCCATCCCAGAAGTTGAGTGATGAAGGATCCCAAATGGAAGACCAGCCACCCAATTAGCATAGTACAATAATTAAATATACAACTCTGCACATAACTAAAAATACATATAGTATTCCTGGATACATAAGAGTACAATGGCCATGAATAGGCATCATACAAGATATCACATAAGTGGTTATCGCCACATACAATATACATAGATCAGAATCTCCATGATGAAGATATCCAAAGGACCATGATCTCCATAATGGCTGAAGATATATAATAGGTCAAGATCACCATAATGGATGGAAATGTCTAACATATACTGGAATCAAGTCATGAGAGCTGAAATCTCATGAACAATAGCATGATCAAGGAGGTAGCATATAAGAGATGCCATGAATCTAGAAAGTCTTCTACACAAATTGTTATGAGTACATGTCCTACTATGTGAATAGAGGTGTCGAGGTTGAACATAGTAGTCCATCATCTGATTACCAGTCAATGATGTATATCATTAACAGATGCGAGATCACCCACTGATAATGAAAATGAGAATCACTGTACTAGAGTGAAAAATAACAAGTGTGAATAAATTTGTTGAAATCGAACACTTGAGAGGATCCATCGAATAGGGGACATTGATGTATTCCCAAAGACTGTCGATGGTGAGAGAACCTACCATTGATGACTAGAAGTCTCAAGGAACTCAAACTGACTCTAGATTCCAATCCCAAAAAAAATGATCTGAAGTCGATGGGATGAAATCTGTTGGAAGGACGGAATTAAGGCATCCGCCATCATCCAACATGAGGTACTCAACAAATCTATATAATGTGGAAGGACTCGATCATAAGGTGCACGAACCAGTAACTGTACCAAGAATGGACGACATGCAAAGTCAAGATAACTAAGGAATGGCCAAATCAGGCTTCAACTTCCTTCGAACAAGAGCATAACAGCATATGGTGACTAGATAGAGGCATCATAGATTCGATACATAAATTGGGACATCTCTGCGACACAAGAGGCATCAATAGTGGCTCCATATGGACTGGAATCTTAACTAATCGGTGGAGATAAACTCAAATAAACGAGTACATCTCCTAAAGTCAAACTATAACCCAACCAATGGATGTGATATACAGTGCTCTATTCAAAGGTGACACGACTTGAAAGCTGCCACAGATAACATCTTTCCTTGTCCTACTTTTTGGTTTTTTGATTTTTTTGGAGTTTTTCAATTATTTAAAAAGCTCAAAAAAGAATAAAATTGCTTTATAGTTACACACTAGGAGGAGACAAGTGTCATAAGGGCAAACAAACTAGTTGCAAGCAGTGGAACATACCTATGCTTAATGCAAAGATAAATGTGTAGGATATCGACACTCGGGAGAAAATCTCCTCCCGGTAAAAAGGGAAACAAGCTGCGAAGGATATAAAAAATGGCTCTGCATGGCTAGCCATGAGACAAGCTCGGGCTATATGGCTGAAACGTAATGTCAGGGGAGCTGACATAAAGCTTAATAAGGCAGGAAAAGCTCAGCATGGGCACCAAATGCAAATAAGGTGCTAATTAGGGTACCCATGTAAGATGAAGCTCTACCACTAATATCATGCCACTTCTAAAGTAGAAAGAAGGTTTCGTGACACAATAGAGTGGGTTCGTACCTAAAGTTATGATGAAATGGTCATAAGGTCATGCAAAATGTAAATGGTGATGAAACCTAACCTATATGCCAGTTTAGACATGATACCTGAGATTGGTATGAACAGATCAATCCAACGGCTGAAACGACACTGAAAAAGGGCCTCCACATCATGAATTATGTCAAAAATGGTCAAAAATGGTTAGAAAATGTCGAAACTATAGGAAAGGGGGTAAAAATGTTCAAATATTTCAAAATTTTCTATAAATAGTAAACAATTCAAAATATTATAAAACATTTGAAACTTTTACCCATTTGAGCTCAGATTTTCCATAGCGATTTCCAGGAGATCCAGCTGGTGGAATCCACTACTGTTTCTTCCAGGTATTAATCCATGCTCTTCTCTTTCATTTTGATGCAATTTTTATCAAATTCCATGGTCAATTAAACTTTCTAGGCCAAACTAAAATGGGCACTGCGGCCCACATGGAAATCGAGGGTTTTTCCACATATAGGGCTATATATACACGAAAAATGCCCCCAAAGCCACGTACATACGTGGCTGTTTTGAAAATAGTCGCATATGAGGCCGCACATAAGGTTTTTTCAATAATCTAATGGGAAAATTTGTAATTTCTTGTGCAGGATGGTCCTAGTGTGGAAAGAGCGTGAACATAGTGAAGTAAACGAAGCAGTAAGGGCCGATTAATGGCTCAACAAGCTCTACGTGGATGTGGACTCTACAAGTTTTGTTGTCTTGGTGGTTTGGGGACCAAACCAAGACTATTACAGATGCTGCCCGATTACTAGGATCTAGACTCGAAGTCCTTCCAAATATATGAGATGTCCCTCACTATAGAGGTGGAGGACATATACTTCATTACAGGGCTTTATAGATGAGGGGAAGTAGTGAACCTTCATTCTCGTGGTGGGCCAGGAGGTGGCATGACTATCAATGAGTACATTGTGGTGTACTGCTATCCAGACATAGAGAAGGTGGGGAGTCAGGTCCCTACCAACGCTATACAGGTTGTGGGCTTAAAGTCCATACTATTGACATTGAGCAGGATAGCAGGCTTGGCATCACTCCACAAGGCCTCGCAGCCTCTGATGTTCTATGCAGTGGAGTGCATGAGACTCATGATTTATGACCAGAGCATTGCACTACTGAGCAACATGAAACATCAACTCAGTGAGTGTGAGCAACATGAAACATCAACTCAATGAGTGTAAGGCAAGCAGAGTGCGGAACTTCAAGTTTAGCAGTATACTGAGCACATTTTTCTTTGAGCATGTTTCAAGATTGAGCCCCAGAGTGGACGTTGCTCTTCACGGGGTTCAATATCCGGCCCAATGACATTGGGCAGATGTGATGCACAGAACGGGGGGTGGTAGGGTGGCCAACCCCTATCTAGCTGAGTTCTTTCCATGGTGGAGATGACAGATAGTTTCCATCGATGACTACCCCTATGCGGGGATAGATTTCCAAGGGGGCTTGGACATGCCGCTACCACCAGGATCGGCATACGATGATATAGGTAATGAATCTTGACCCTCTCTTTTTAAAATTTTTTAAGTTATTTAATTTTTTTGTGTTTTCTGATTATATGGAATCAAAAGACATATTTTTGCATGACAATACATAGTGACATCTACCATTTGTGTGCAGATGTGGGACCATGATGACCAGAAGGCTTCCCTCATCATAGACAGAGGGGAAGAGGAGATGATATCATGGGTGTGGATGCAGAGTGGATGCCTCAGAGCATTCATACCAATTTTTTGAGACTAACACACAGGGTTCCCATGGCGCAAGTCGAGGACTTGCCTGAGGCTATGCAGCGCCAGGTGGTGGGTGTACCACATGCATGGGTGCGATTATTCTGATGGCTAGCTAGAGCCCTAGTGACCTTCCATGATCACAACCCTCCTCCTCCTCCACAGGATTAGATACCTGGGAGTCTATACATTTTGTATTACCATGTATTATATGTTGGTGGCTCGAGAGCCCCAATTTTGTATCATGACACTATGTACTATCACATTTTGGATGCTTATATAAATTTTTTTATGGTGATTCGTTTATTTATTTACATGTGTAAAAATGTTGTTTGTAATGAATTTACTGTGAATGAAACAAATGGCAATCTAACACATATTTAGCATATGAGTCAAGAACTTGATTATTAATTCTTGGAATGTGTATATATGTTATATTGTCAAATTGCCGTTCTCATAATCTCACACGTAAGAATCTTCTCAATAACGTCGGATCTCTAACATGGTACAAACCATTCAGCTATGACACTACTAACTCCGAATCAAGATGTACCTCAAGAGAGAGAACACCATGTGAAATGGCATCCCGTAGAAACTCAATAACAACACTATATTCAGCAAAATTGTTGGAAGATGGCCGCAGACATACGCTTCCTGAAGATAGTACCTGACCCATAGGAGTATAAATCACCCAAGCGATAGAGGCTGAGTGTTGAGTGTGATTGCTTGCTGTTGTAATGGATATTTCACCTAATAACCTAGGTCTGGGGGTTACCAACATACTCTAACACTTGCAGACATTTTGACTTATGAAAGTACAAAACAGGAAATAGGGAAGTAGCAGGACTTACTTGTATTAAACGAAGGTTGATCCAAGCTATCTTCTTCCTCTTTTGCTCCTCTTTCAAAGTCTCCAGGATAGTTCCTCCTTCACCTGTTAACAAAGATTCTTCCAAATACAGTATTATTCATATATAAAGATGCAGGTTAGGAAAATCATATATTATAATGAAATGTAAACATTTACCAATCCACAACACATGAAACACAATATGGAAGAAGTAATCTGCTTTATTAACAATAATAGAGGGAGTTTAGGTTACAACCCAATGTTTGAACAAGGGACTCCTATGTCACCAAAGGACTCTGAGTTTCTCTGCTCCAAAGATTCTGTAGACAATCCACCAGCATAACTTTGCTCTCCAAGTATCACTAGCAAACCCCCTCCCCAAGGTTATTAGGTGAAATATCCATTACAACAGAACTGGCGACTCCGCTGGGGATATAGGCAATGTATTTCATCATCAACCAAGGTATAATGAAACCAAGAAAACCTCAATCCATAAGTGTCCTTTTGTGTGCCGACCTGAGGGATGTCGGTACTCGGACGGAGAGGTGCCAATCAGGTGTATAACAGATGCCCCCTAATGTGTGAGGTCAGAGGGGAACGATGGACGAAATACATTATAATACTAACTCTAGAGAAACTCAGAAGTCCAGTGGAGCAGAAGGAGTACCTGAAACCAATACATAATAATGTCATATACAAAGCTATATCTGAGGATGCTATGTTCAATTTACTGGAACACTAGCTCCTTTACAATATTTGATTACATCATATGATATGGGTAAAGACCACGTATAGTACAAAGGTGGATCGAAGCTACAATATAATAATGATGACTCTTCAAAGATCTGGAAGTTGGATATAGAAATGGAACATAGTCTTGCGCAACTTAGTTCATAAGTGAGGAACTAAGGTCTTCATACAGGATCCCAAAGAACCAAGTACAATCCAAGCCATGTGAATAAGGGTAAGCTGAAGTCGAACATGGAAAGGATTCAACAGTTTGTCAACCAATAGATGATAATTGACAACTGAAGCAAAGGAGTTCACCAATGATGAAAGTGAATCCAGAGGTACTATCATCAAAACTCTAGGTCGTCATCATCAGGAAGTGCTGAAACGAAACCATACTGTGATAGGGAAGGCAATAGATCCTCCAACGGATCACAAGAGTGACTAGGAACTGGGCAAAAGAAGATAGACACAAGGAAATGGATAACAGATATAACACTTGCACCATCCGTGAATCCTATGTAGGTGGAAGATTCCATTGACATCTGCCAAAATAAATGGAAACTAATCATAAACCCAATCACGATAAGAAAAAGACCTAACTATGCAAAACTGTACACTAATATACAATAAGCAGCCTTGGCTAAAAATCATGCATAGTAATTCTTGATATAGAGCCTATTTCTAGGCTTCTCCAAGGCCGTTCCTTCGTAATCCAATAACTCATAAGCACTCTTCTCTAACACACGTTTGACCATGTAAGGACCCCGCCACATAGGATTAAATTTCCCTACCACCAAGGGTTCTTTCGGTTGATCCCATAAAAGGAACAAGTCTCCCTCACTAAACCTCCTTGGATGGATAGACTTATCGTACTGGACCTTTACGCAATGTTTATTGACTTCTAGAGCCACTAAGGCATCCCGACGCTGGTCATCAAGTTTCTCAAGGTGGACCAAAAGCTCCTCCAATGGTGAATTCCTTGGCAAGATTTCTATAGCTAGCTTCAAAGAAGGAATCTTGCATTCAATTGGTAATATTGACTCCACTCCATGTACAAGTTGATATGGAGAAAAACTAGTGGCAGTCTCAACAACGGTTCGATAGGCCCACAAATTAGGATATAACATGATGTGCCAATTATTCTTGCTTTGTGCAATGGTTCATTGGAGAATGTATTTGAGTGATTTATTCACTGCTTCTACCTGTCCATTCGCTTGAGGGTAGTAAGAGAAGGAATGCTCTTACTTTTACCCTAACTTTGATGCCAACTCTTCCATCATACGGTTCTGAAACTGCGATCCATGGTCAGTGACAAGCTCTTTCAAAATCCCGAACTGAGTAATAATTTGGTTGAATATGAAATGGGCAGCTGTCTCATCGTCTTATTTTACTGTAGGCATAGCCTCAGCCCATTTTGTGAAGTAATCAACAACCACTATAATGTGATGGTGCCCCCTAGTTGAAGTTGGGTTGCAATCCATAAAATCAATCCCCCACTTAGTGAAGGGACCAACGGTTATAATGGGATGTAACGGGGCAGGTTTCGAGCACATATTATGTGTGAACACTTGGCAAGGGTGGCACCTCTTGACCGCATCAACACAATCCTTAAATATCGACGGCCAGAAATAACCCGCTCTTAAGATATTTTGAGCTGTAGAAAGCCCAAATAAATGACCACCACATTCCCCTCCACGGCAATCATTCAACACTACCTCAGCCTCTTCATGAGTTAAACAATGTCATAAAATGAAATCTACCCCACGGCGGTACAAAGTGTTATCCACTATGAGGTATTTCTTAGACACGTGACGTAATCGTCGTCGTTCATCTCGCGAGAGGTGAGTAGGGGTCTTCAATATTTGTAAATATATTATTATATCCCCATACCATGGGTCTAAATTTGATATTAAGAAGATGTGTTCATCAACAAACATATCTTCACAAACCAACTCCTCATCCTTGCTCGAGAAATCTGATATAAGATCTGCAAAAATTAAAGACTTCTTCGATTTTTCTGAAACAAACTCGAGATCAAATTCTTGCAGAATGACAATCCATTTATTATATTTTCCCCCAATCATCCTTCAAGTGAGGATGAATTGAAATGGATTTACATGGGCTACAAACAAGGTCTCACGAAGGAGAATATAATGTCTCAATTGCTGAACCGCATGTACGGTAGCTAAAACAAGATTCTCGACATGAGAATAATGAATCTCTGCATCAATAAGGTTTTGACTCAGATAGTATATGACATGCTCATGGAGCTCCTCATCTTCTTGAACCAAAACCATACCAATCGTCTCCATGGACGTGGCCACATAAAGTAGGAAATCACAGCTATAGTCCGAGGGATTAATCACTAGGGCCGATGCTAGCGCTCGCTTGAGTGCATCAAAGGACTCCTCGGCTTGCTCATCCCAACAAAAAGGGGTGTCCTTCTTCAATAGATGCATGAATCCTCTAGCCAAATTGGAAAATTTGAGAACAAATCTTCGTAAGAAGTTTGCCATGCCTTGCAAACATTGAAGATGAAGAATATTCTTTGAGGGAGACAACTAAAGTATTGCCTCAACCTTCAATGGGTTGACTCTTATACCCTCTTTAGAAATGATGAATCCTAACAAATGACCTGACTTCACACAAAAGATGCACTTATGAGGATTTAATATAACCAAATAGTGTCGCCATCTTTCGAATACCAATCTCAAGTGATAGGGATGATGCATTCTCATACAAGAATGAGCAGCAAGGTCATCCAAAAATACTTCAATGATTGGCTTGAGATCATGGAAGATCAAGGTCATTGTCCACTGAAATGTAGCTTCGGTGTTTTTAAGGATGAAAGGCATTTTTCGATATGCAAAAGTTCTTAAGGACAAATAAATGAAGTCTTAGGTCGGTCCTTAGGTTTAATCTGTATCTGATTATATCCAGAAAATCTATCCATGAAGGAAAAAACCTCGCTACCCACACACTCATCCAAAATCTGATCAATAAATGGTGTGGGGAAATTGTCCTTAGGACAGGAACGATTCAAATTGCGGAAATCAATACATATGTGGATCACTCCCTGCTTCTTATCTACTGGAATGGGGTTTGAAACCCACTCAGTCAAGGGAACAAGATAGATGAAACTAGCTTTCAACAGTTTGTCTATCTCTGCCTTAATCGCGGGTGCTTTCCTAGGATTCACCGCCCGCAAG
Organism: Pseudotsuga menziesii; assembly: GCA_001517045.1. Classification (NCBI taxonomy): domain Eukaryota; kingdom Viridiplantae; phylum Streptophyta; class Pinopsida; order Pinales; family Pinaceae; genus Pseudotsuga; species Pseudotsuga menziesii. Next base: position 232,881 of record LPNX010613434.1, read on the forward strand.
CGTTGTCGAACAGGCTTAGCGTTGGGGTAAGTCTTAATCTCGTGTTCAACAATACAAGGGTTGATACTATGGCATTTCGTTGTACAACCAAGCGAAAATATCATGGAATTCTTTAAATAGCTCGGTGTATTTTAAAATCTCAGCATGGGAACATTTCGCCCCAATATAGACATTCTCTACTCTGCCAGGATTGCGAGAGATGTTGATAGGAATCGTTGAAGATATGTTAGCCATGTTTCCATTATCCATTTAACCAGGAGATCTTAATGGAACCATGGGACTACCAACTCTCTCACTAAGAACCGCCCTAAAATCCTCATGCTCCAAGTGGTCAAGCTCAGGAAGAAAGTACGATCTATGATGGAGTTCTTTCCATGGTGGGTCAACTCTCGACATAGCCTCAATAATCGCTTCATCTGAAGGGAAAACCGTATCAAGGAAGTCATGTGCATGAGAAGACTATACTACACATGCCATCAACACATAAGGGTCCTCCTCCTCCGTCCGCGAAGAGGAAGGACTAGGCCCTGCAACACACTTGAGATTAGCTTGATAGGCTATCATAGTTTCAGGTAACGGCACGTCCATCATGATGGGCTCACTCGGAGTACTCAGTGTAGGAAGAATCCAAGGATATTCCATATGATTCATGTGAAAATACACCGATCTCATAGAGGTCGAAGCCTCACTAGAACTAGACCCTATCATAAGGATCGATGCACGACAACTAAAGCTTCCCATGAGGGATGGATACATGCCTACACTGACACTCCCAGTTGTCAGCTAAGAGTGTTCAATGATCGGGATCGAAGATCCTGAAGATGCAGTAATAGATGGATTCTTAAATGTTGTTTGTTAAATTATTATGATCTTCCCATTATGTGGAAAGCATACAATGCAGAACAGGGAAGAAGCAATGACTTGCATACTATACATCCAATTCCTACCCAGCAAGAGATTTTAGTCAAAGGTCGCATCAACCACCTCGACCTCTATCTCAATGCTCTTCCCTCCCAAATGGACTTTAAGTGAAGGAAGGATGCCTTGTGGTCTAAAATATCTCCCATCGAATGCAGTTAACATGGTTGCTGATTTAGACAGCTTAGGTGAACCTAGACCCTTCCAACATGATAAAGACATCACAGAAGCAGTAGCGCCTTCATCAATCACAGTGCTCTTGACGGTCATATTAAGACATTCTACGTGAATCAAAAGATACACATAGTAAGGCAAGCGAGGCTAAATTCCTGCAGTTTCAAATTTAATCACAAAGTAAGAATCATCATCATTCACACCAAGGGTAGAAAGCAATTCCTTCCTTTGCGAAGGACAACTCTGAAGCACTTCCAATGCGGACATCACACAAGGAGTATGGCCCAAATTCTCGACAACTGAATAGTTCTGGGCATCTTGGGAATTTGGATTGTACCTCAAACACTTAAGGACTTCCTTAGGAATGCAAGGTGTAGCTTCAGGTTTATCCATAGCTTTCTCAATACACAAAGGGGACCCTGGTGGATCAGGCTCTTTGCCTGGGTTGGTTTGTGATGAACCATAATCTTTTGCACGGGTCACAACTTTTGCAGCACATACCATGTTAATGCAACCACAACCACTACCCTCCGGCAGATCCTAATCACCACCAGACTGGTCATGGGACCTCAAGTTCATATTTTTAGGTAAAGGGTTAGTTAGCACAACTGGGCCCTGTGCCAAGAACCTCGAGGCTTCCTCAATACAGGGGCATAAGTAAGTGATGTGATTGTCCTTAAATAACTTGAAAGGGAACTTAACCTTACATTTAGCTTGCTTGTCCCCTCCAGTATTATGGCCGTTATTATCATTACTATTAGCATTCTCATTCTTATTCCCACCTTTACAATTATTCTTACCCTTTTTTCTATTCCATCTGGGCTACTGGTTACCCTTTTGGTCCAACGATTGCACTGAAAGTACACTCGTCATTTGGGTGGGTTGAGATGAATCCATAGATTTTCCTGAAGCAGATTGGTTGATTGATAATTGACTAACTTGTTTTGCAACCGAATACGCAGTTTTCGCACTTGCACAACAAATAATGCCATCGGCACGTGGTCCAGGTTTGAATTTGGGATCGAAACTATAACACAGAGCATTGGGAATAATCTCATATAACAAAACAGACTGAGCATAAATCAAGTCTAGTTCCTGCACCCTAAAAATCGCTTGTTCCTCATTCTGCACTACGGATGTAGAAACATCCTTTGCTATATATGGCAATAACAACTTGGGGAACCACTCGAGGAGGAACTTTGATTGTATAATGGATTTAATTAACCTCTTCCGTATACACCACTCTTGAATATGATCTGAGATATGTGTGGCTTTATCTTGCCGAAATGTCGACAAGAGTTGAGTACCAACGTCATAACACACCGGTAGCTGTAATTGGTTAAGAAAAGCCATTGCAAGGTCATTCAACAAAGCGAATGCTCCCCTAGGCATCTCTATATACCATTTCGTGGCAGGCCCTATAAGGGTGCATTGAAATAGCCGTAAATGGATGGAATATTGATGTAAGGAATTCAAATAGCACCATAGGTGAAAGGTAGTAACGTGTTCGCTTGGATCCTCTCCTAGTTTTCCCTCAAACTTAGGTATGTCTAAGGGAAGCTTAGTAGGGACAGTCGACCAAGCCAGGTCATGAGCTACAAGATCATTCGTCAATCTCGACAAGTCACGAAGATTCAGCATCACAAGGAAAGGGATCCTAGGATGATGAGTTCGATGGACCACTACCTGATAGGTCTGATTACCACCATGGCCTTGGCCATAGTGCCCTCCTCGTGTATGACCCATATAGGGTGGCGTGGAAACACCATAATGTGGTGGACCTTGACTAGTAGGAGATATGAATCCATAATTAGGAGAGTAAGCAGGTTGTTGATACCCACCCCCATAAGGTGAAGAACCCTGTCCATACTGCGTCCCATAATAGGGCCCATAAGTCATCGCATGAGATGTCCCATGAGACACTCCGTAAGTAGGAACATACGTTTCGAGAGTAGGAATATACATTCCAGAAGTAGGAATGTGAACTCTAGAAGTATGAGCATGACCTCTAGAAACAATGGGCGGTACATGAAGTTGAGACACAATAGTTCTAGTAACCGCAGTATGGACATGACTTGTAGAAACGTTTCATCTCGAAGGACCATGTGAATAAGGTGGAGGGTGAACATTTGAAGAAGTAGGTACAAAGGATGGAGGGACCTAAGTAATAATGTATGTACTATTCCCTATAGTCACTCCTCTCAGGTCTGGTATTTTAATAGGGTCACTAACCCTAGACCTAGGAGGAATATGTGATGTAACTTCCACCACCGGGATGGAAGGTGCAATGTGATTAGTTCTCCCAAACCTCTCTTCATGGTAAGGAATGAGAGTGCCCCCATGCATAGTGTTAGGCTCAAATTCATATTCGACATGAAATGCCAAATCATGTGTAAGAAAACTAGACATACCATAACTACCATAGCTAGTGCTTGCGGGTTCAAAATGAGTCTCGGCATCCTCCAGCATTCCATATCGGTAATGCATCAATGGGGAATCAAACCTAGAGTGAGTAGGTCTATCATGAAAGGTTCCTATGTTAGAAATCACAGGACCTAACTCAGCTAAGTCAGGTGAAGGATCATAGATAGGAGTAAACTCCCCATCGTCTACACGAATGGGAGAAGCTGGTTCATGAATACTTTCCATATGGTCTCCAATGGTGTGTGAATCAATGTGTGAAGTAGTCCACCTGGACTATCTAGGTCTCTCTCCCAAAGGAGGAGAAGTAGAAGGCAAAATTCCTACTAAATGACGAGAACGGCGAGCAGCCGCACCCGAATCCACAATGACTCAAAAAATAGAAAAGACTCTCTATTTATGCAAACCCTAGGCAAGCTATCATGCACAAAGCAATCACTAATAAAATCTAAAGCCAAATGCAAGCAATCAAGGGCAGGATAAGTGAGCTCCTGAATGAAGCAGGTATGTATCACCTAGGAGAGGCTTGAGACTCCCATACACAACAAGCGGAGGTATGTAACCAATTATTGTGGCCCTTAACTTTAACGCGTAAAGCGACTGTGTTGTCCGACCCCAACCTGGGCGAGACACCCACAGAATAACCCTTGCAAAGTATCCCCTCGATATCCTAGGTAAGGCCACTAAGATCACCTCAATATAATCAATGCTTAGGTGGACAGTCGCAGGTGGGATTGACCATATGGGCAGGGTAGCAAAGCCCAAAAACTCTTGAAAGAGCCCCCAGATACGAATACAATCCTAGAAATATCTTTGATGCTACTCAATTATGACTAGGGGTCATCCCAATCAATAACCGCTCACACTGCCTCGTGCTTAGCTCCCTTTGGATAGGAGGATCCTGAGAAACATTGGTTATACCAAGGATTTCACACACTCACCTGGACAGACACATAGATGTTGTTGTTTAGTTGTCTTGGAGAATTTACTCACAATGAACTATTCCAAGACCCTAAAACCTAAGCTTGTTGGTGCACCCTAGAAAATAAAATAGTGTAATTCATTTTAATTTAGCGCTATTTTTAATTGGCTTTATTACTCAAAATATGGATATGGTCGTGCAACTAATGGTGTTATGACACAACATGAAGTAAAATGCACACCTAACAATCAATGCAAATGCATTGTGTCCATGAAAACATGGTATGCTACTACGTGAAAATCACATTTTTTCTTCAAATGATGAATGCAACCTTCCCTATATGAAATCCTAACTAATAATCCAAAGCAAATCTAGTGCTTGCTACAATGCAAAATGCAAAATGCAATGCATGATGATAAGCAATTTTTTTGGGATTTTTTGAAATAAAATGAGATACAAAAAGAAAAAGAATGATTCTATGACCCCTAGACTCTACAAGCACACTCAAACAACACTCAAGAAAAGCACTAAGGTAAAAGAACTCTAATGCACTAATCCCAAACAAAACAAAAAAAATGCCATGACAAGAACCTTTAAAAAAAAGAAATTAGCTTAAAAAAAACATCTCTGGTTAGAAACAGAGGTATAAATAGACTCAGGCAGTTCCGAAGGAGACTCAACAATCATCAAACTTCACCCAACAACCATTTAACTTCCACTAAAAGGAAAAACTAAGGGCATATGTGAATTTTCTTAGTAAACCCACGTGTATACATGGAAATTGCAGAGAAACCCATGTGTATACATCGAAATTGTAGAGAAACCTGCATGTATACGTGGAAATTGCAGAGAAACCTGCATGTATACTTGACTGTGAGTTAAAAACTCATGTACAGGAAGAAAGGTGCATAAAATCAAGGCAAACAGACAAGCTGAGACAAACTGCACACCAATCAGACACTACCAGGCATACATGCCCCCAGACTAGACATAGAAACAAGAGAGAAAGAGAAATTCAAATTCGTTGAATGCTGATAGAACAACCCCCAATGGAAAACTAATAGGAACTCCTCGGCAGAGTCGCCAATTCTGTTACAGAGAGAAATTCCTATGGCTTGGGGTACCACAACAGACAGCTTGACTCCAGAAATCAATCTTTTCCAATATGCAATAGAAATTAAATGTCTAACACTAAAGGATTAGACCTCATACCTTATTTCAGACAGTTGAAGTAGATCCCTGTTGAGAATTCCAACTTTAGCTTGAATTGATAAATTACTTCCTCAACAACAAGTAAACAATACAAGCATACTATATATCATGATGTTAGATCTATTCTAGCATATATAATCAATAATGTATAAGCATTTGAAATAATCCCATGGATAAAATATTCATTCAAACACACATTATTGGATAGGAAAAGATATTTCTATTGATATAAATCAGACATTACAATAGATACAACCGATGACGGCACGTCTGTGAACCAGAGAAACTGAATCCCCCACTTGGGCCTCCACCACCTCAATCCTCCATCTCCCAATAGAAAGCTCACAAGCAAAAGGCAAGCTTGGGAAGAACACAAAAGTGCTCCAAGGGACAAATGGATGCAGACTCAAGCATAAGTTTCGGCAACAATGGACTATAGTTTCTTTGCCCTCAATTCTCTCATATGCCTTCATTGTACCATAGAGTTCCTTATATATCTTTTCAAAGTGGTAATGAAAGGTCGAATACAAGTGATCTCAAGGCATAGGGAAGGCTAGGAGTCAAGTGAGTCGGATCCATGTCAAGGAAAACTGCAAAAGGATTTAGATTTTGTACACATCCCGATGTACACAGTTTTAGGGGTCAAACCCGTGTATATACACGATTATAGGTTTAAAAGTCGCGTGTATCATTTTTCACATGCTTTTAGGGATGCTCAAGGAAACATCAAAGGACAAAAAATGGTCCATGGGGTCTAAGGAGTTTGCAGCGGAACAGGGGAAGGCCATACAAAGTGTGATTCACTTGGAGTGGTAAAATCAGCTATAACAATATCCAACATGCCCTTCTGGAAGTATCATGGGTGCCATCGTCACGCCTTCAGGTGTCGAGCCTCTTCCATAGGTGACAAGCTGAAATACCATATGAAAAATCTTAGAAAAAAAGGATATTTGAGATTACATCTACCATAGATAACAGGGTGAAAAACCTTATGAGAAATTTCACGTGGAAGGTTATAAAGATAATTATAAAACCTTGTAAAATACAACAGAAATAAAGACCAAAAGAATTATAAATCTCTTGCTGGTGTAATCATGGAGAATTAGAACAAAAATACTATGTTTTACCTGAGTATAGCCCATGGAGCCAAAACCATGCATGCTTGGATTGTAACCATACCCAGCTTGAGGATGAAAACTTGAAAACAGAGGCCTCTAAAAAGAGGTAGGGTTTTCCATAGCTTGGGGATTCTTATCACTCAAAGGTCTTGCTAAAGATATCGACGGCTCCTGTTCTAGAAATGAAAAAGAGCTTATAGATCTTAACATATTTTACTAATCAAAAGTATGATGAATGAGGCATAATTTCAAGAAACAATTGTCCTCGTTGTGTTTTTTTTATTTTTACCTTCAAGAGCATATTTCTCTATTTTTTTCAATAGCTTTTATGGTATTGGAATGGTCAGCATAAGTACGAGCCATGCAAGTTACATTTTTTTCACTCCTTGGGTGATTTCCATCATCCACATGTAAGCACTTTGTTTTAAAAGGTTTGGGGGAGTTGAAGCTGGTTTCAAGTAAGGAGCACTACCTCATGTCCTAGGATCTTTCCTTGACTACTTAGTGGATACTCTCTATGTTTTGATCAATCTATCTTTTCGTCACCTCATCTAAAATCTATATCTACTAACTAAAACATAAAATATAAATATGATATCTTCTATATAAAATCATTTAAAATATGTTATCTTCTAGCTAAGTAGATTTTTTCTATGAAAGACTTCATCCCCTCATCAAAAAATTTCCTTCTAAACGTCCAAACATTGAGAATGATTAGTGTAAGGTAAGACGCTCCTGCATCAATTGCTAAAGTAAAGATACCGATGACTCCAAGAAGGTATTTTCCCTTTAAATTTTATGGGAAACAATTGTTCCATGAGCTGTTTCAGAGTGCAACACAGTGCCCTTACCCCTTGACATTCTAAATTACTCATAAAGTCAACATGATTCTTAGAAAATTAGAATAGTTGCAGTGCCTTCTTATTGAATTCTTGTATTTTTTTAACTGGTTATTTATTCAATATTTCATTCTCTATGTGCATATTCTTCCTCTTCGTTACAAAATTTCTTTTCAAGAATCAAACGTCCAAAGGCCATAAAATGGTTATTTTCCTTCCAACCTTGCAACAAGAAAGGGTATGGTCAAAAACCTGATGTCAGAGAAAATTTGTGAAGGTGTGAGTGGCCAAAATATAGATAATAATATAGCTCTCGTACAAAGGTTCATATACTAGAAACTATCCAACTGAAGAATGACAATAAACAGAAATTATATAGGACAGGTAACATATAAATGATTGAATGGTAGAAAATGATGATTACACTGCTATATGGTATAATTATAGTTTGACAAATGAATATGCATTTACCGGTAACCATGGATGGTAACCATGGATGATAAATCATTAGGATAATGGATATGGTCCTTCATTAATTATTATTATTAGTATTATTGTTAATTTATAATATTTATGTCTATTAGAGATAGACAACTGACATTTCTAGAGTATACCTCACAGGGATAATTTGAAATGTTTCCAATGCCCTAACAAGTATGGTTTCGGGGTGTGTATTATAGTCAGAGTTATTTCCAACAAAAAATTAAAGGAAGTAGCTCATTAAATTATGTTGTTACATAATGTATGCCCTAGTTTTTCTCTAAGTTAAAGACATAAGAAATTCAAATTTTCAGATACAGCTAACTTATGGCTTTCTCAAATTACTTAAATATAGTAGATAAATTGTGAAACTTAAAACACAATTTCCGAGTAACATCCATAAGGAAGATCCTTGTCAACATATATGGTAGAGATATGCCCTGGTTGTCTACATCATTGTTCACATTTGTTTGACATTGTCCCTGTATCCTGCAACTTAGGATATTCTGCATCAATGTGCTGCAAATTCCTTGGCCCTGATTTGTCAAACGTATTATCAAATGATAATTGTTTGGTGTGATACATTTTGATTTTCCTATATTGGTGCCTAATTTTTGTCACATTAACATGACTTCTCCAGTATGGGGGAGATGTCACATTACCATGTTGACTCAACTTATTAAAAATAAATAGTAATTAAAAAAATTCATGTTAGCTTATAAAATAAAAAATCTAAAACAAGCATAGATCCATCTTAAATTTGGATTTATTAAGCACTGAGAGAGATCCAATTTCTTGAGGTGTAAATTTTCTCATTGCTTAATATATCTAGGTTTAATATGGATCTATGCTTGTATAGTTTGTTGTCCTCTCACCATCTGCTTGATCTGGTTGGAGCCTCAGTTATCTTTTCCTTTCATAAGTACAGGTTTGATGAACTATCAGTAATTTAATTTAATTTGTTGAGACAGATAGATTAAAACATGTGGAGATATTATTTGAATGATTCTGAATAAGTGAAAGACACACTATCATTTTGTTCACTAGATAACTAAGGATTTACTTGATGCAGTGGGAAAACATCCATGGCAGCAACAATTGGCATTGATAGCAACTTTCCATTTGTCAAAGTAGTAAGTGCTTCATGTCCTTGCTCGTTAAGGGTTTTCTCAACCTATTACTTTCTAGCCAATATTGATTTTTAGTCGTTTTGTTGTGTGACATGTATCTATAGAGCATATGATTGGATTGAGTGAGAGCAGCAAATGTGCAATTATAGTCAAGGTTAGCCTTCATCGAATATGATGTCTATTAACTATTAAGATTTTGTGAATGTGGGTTGGAATTCATCTAAAGGAATAAATCACATTTGAACTATGTTCTACAATTTGACAGGTTTTTGAGGATGCATATTAGTCTCCATTGAGTATTATCATCCTTGATGATATTGAATGGTATTTTTTCCAATTTTTTTGAAGTACAATTTCATTAGTGATTTTATGCTTGTGATTTTAGCTAATGTTGAAGCCTTAAAAATGTGTTTTAGCTTCTGCACTTGTTATTCAATTGTCTATGAGCAGTAAAGTGATCTTCCCATTTATTCCTTGAGTTCTGAATTGATTGTCTACTAGGTTCCAGATTATTGGATTTTTGTGGTGATTGGGCCCCAGTTTTCAAACTTGATCTAACAAACATTGCTGGTGCTTCTTAATAAAATCCCCCCAAGGTACTTAACTTCAAATATCTTCAAGGATAATTTTTTTTCCTTTGCCCTTGAGAATACGGCGTTCCAGAACATGAACAATGTTTCTAGTCATATGATGGGTTTAGCTAAGTTATTTGAGATGTAGTTGGGTTTCTTATAACCATGCAGGTTTTAAGATGACATATTGTTCTCCACTATTTTCTAATAAAAACCAACTAGGGAAGGAATTTGTTGGTTATTGGGACTACAAGTGAAGCACATGTCCTTGATCTCTAGGTATTTGCAAGGCCTTTGGTATCACATTTCATGTGCCAACCTTGAGGCATCCAGACACAAAGAAGGTATTTATTGAACATTTTGTTATTAACCAAGGTGTAGTTCAGTGACCTGGTTTGGTTACGAATATAGAAGTCTGATGAAGTTGTCCCTTTTATTTTCCTTGAACTATGAAAAACCATTCTCAGGTACTGGGAAATAAAGGCCTCTATTACTTGTGGATCTTTGCTTCTCTTGGTTAACTTTTCACAATAAACAATTTTGCACAGTGGTATCCTGTTAATGGGTGATGGGATGATAACAATTGTTGATTAATGAACATATCTTTATATTTTATCGGATGAATTTGTGTAGGTTCTAGAGAAGCTATCTATGTTTGCAGAACATGATCTTGATGTAGCAATGGAAGTTGTTGATGAGATTTGTAATGCACAGGAAGAAATTCTTTTCAATAATGGCATTGAGATGTCAAATTTAAACTCAATTGGCACATTGAATTTGCATTGCTATCTGACAATGGGATTATTTATTATGCTAGTGCTGTTAAAAGAATCCTTTCTAATGGGTTGTGTTAATGGGATCCCTACACCTTTCATACTTCAAAGGTTTATACTATTAGATGCAGGAAGAAAAACTGAAGTAATCTCTTGTGCAAATACCAATCAAGAAGTTGTTTATGTTAGTGGAGATGGTGGCACAAGGTGGGAAAGGAAACAGTGTGGACGCTATCTACTCTAGAAAGGAGAAAATAAACATTAATCATTTCTTTGATTTCCTTCATTATTTTACTGGGAATGACGACGACTTGGATTAGTTCAAGCTATGTCCTTGATTTTCTATAGCACTTCCTTTACCAAAAATAGCATCTGAAGATTTGAAAGACATCTGTTGGTTTCAATACCCAATGTTTTATAGAGTCTAGCTCAACTTTATTAATGAAATTATTATTTCCTTTTTCTATGATGATCTGTGGGAAGCTAAGCTGTTTGATTATATGAATTGTTTTTTTTTTGTTATGAAAGTTCCTGCAGTCAGTTTTGATAGATTGAGACATGCTTGGACTGTTCCCAAAAATGTTATCCATTTTGTAGATTTTCAGAAACTATTTTTCTATTGAGGAATTCATTTGGTTAATATAATGAGAATAAGATCCATTTTAAAATGTTAAATACCGTAAAGGTATTCTATTCCAATTGAAATTGTAAATGTTGTAAGTGGACTTCAACCAATATGGTTTGAAGGGAAAGATATGTGCATCTGAATGATGTATTCAAGAGCTTCTCCACATTTACCTTAGTGTTATACTTATTAAGAACAATTTACCAGATATCAGTAGTGTAAACATCAGGGTAAATGCATATCAAAATACTAATTGATTATTCTTGCAACCATCTGGCATGGGTCTCAAATTTGCAATCTCTTTAGTAACTACCACTCAAGATATTATAATAAATGTTCTCTTCTTTCTCTTTTCCCAACATTGAATTTGGATTTGATACCACTCAGTGTAGGGAATATTACCCCCTTGGGATTAAAGCCTACACATAACACGTATAAGCAGAGTCTACATCATTAAACATAACTAGTCTATAGCATTAAACATCATTAAATAATTACACTTCTAAACCAGACATCAACACATATACATCTGATAGATAACAATATAATTCTTCTCATTAATTTAGAACATCATAGAAAACATTACAATACATCGCTTGACTCTCTGGCTTGTGCTTTTATCCGCCCTATTCCATCATATTTGTTAATGGTAAAGGCTGGTTTGATGGTGTTTTCTCTAGTACATATGTTTGAAATAATTGCATAAATTGAATCAACATGTGCATGTATTTTATGGTATTCATATTTTTACATGAATGTTTTTGCTCTTAAGGACTTGTATAGAAATGGAAACATGGGCCAAGATTCAATATTGATATGTATTGTTTGATATTAGAAAGTGAAATTTAGGATGAGAGGTAAAATTTCACTCGTCAACCAATATATGATGAGTGAAATTTTTGCTTCGTTCATTATGTTGACCATTCCAATGCGATAAAAGTGTTGATGTAATTGTAACTTTGGAATGCATTCACTTGTATTTCTTATCTATTGTACCCTGATGCTTACTTCGAGAAGTTTCTATAATGAGAAAGTCAGGTCAAGTCATTGTGGGTAACCCTCCTATTGGTTAAGGGTTAAAGTCCTCACAGTTATGGGGCCCTTATGTTATTAGACTATCCTAGTGAAATCAACCCTACGTGAGTCATTGTAAGTCAGGGCAATAGTCCCCACCATTTTGTTACCCTCCTATTGGTTGGAGGAGGAAAAGTCCCCACAAGTGGTGGGGCACTAGGGTTATTAGACACTCCTAGAGATGTCAGCTCCAGTAAGTAATTGTTAAGTGAGGACGACATGTTGGAGTGGGTTCCAAGTGAAAGGAAGAATATAAATAGAGAGTGATATCCTCTCTATTTATCATAGTCATACACACACACTCACTTATTAGGGCGCATGAGTGAGAGAGGAGAATCTCTCTCAGTAAGAGAGAGAGAGACTGCTATTGTCGGGAGATCATCTTACTATTTTTGGGTTTTACCTTTTTGGTGTTGATTCTATCTTTGAGGAAGTTGTGGGGTTTTCTCCCTTATGGTTTCCTCGAGGAAAATTCTTTGTGTCTCTTGTCTCTTGTGTTGTGCTTATGTTTTATTGTTGTGCATGTTATTCTCTCAATTAAAGATCCTAAGATCATAATGCTAGCTTGAATGATAAAAATATAACATGGTATGAGAGCTAAACTTAGAAGAAGACACTGTACAGCTGCAGAAACTAGGGATTCTTACTTTTTGTGTCTCTCTCCACAATCCATCAGAAAAAGTATGTTAGGCTAACTCTCCATTCAAGGGCGCATCTTTCTATCGGAGCGGAATTCAATTTCGAGCATTTTCAGTTTTCGATGCGAAAAATAGGGCTTTCTACAGAAGAGGAAATTTTCAGTGATCCTAGCATAAAATTGTTTTTCTCATCAAAATTGAAGTTTAGAGACCTGGCTCAAGAAATTTGGTTGGGTGAAATTCCACAAAAGTCAAACCCTAGTTTGACCCCGAGCTAGAAAAACCCTAAATACTAAAACTGCTAAGTTTTGGTACATTAGCTATATCCCGCTATTGGAGAATTTTCAGGAGCTAAAAATTGCAGGGGCCAAAGATAAAATAATGTTGAACACTGTATCCAAAATTCATCATCATATTTTCTATATTCTTGGAGCTATGATCCCTCCACGTCAGGGTTCCAGCCTCTTCTAGAATTCATCCATAAACAGGACACCTGGAGAAAATTGCTATAGCTTGGGATACAGAGGTCCAAATGGAATTCCTAAAGATGTTCCAGAATTTTCATGGACTTTAAATTTTGTGGCCCAAAGTTCAGACCCAGAAGATGAACCAGTGACATGTGGAAGTCCGTACAACTTCACTGTTCTGAAAAGTTCTGTAACATGTTACCTTGGGAAACAGATCATAAATCACAATTGGTTAAACCAATTCTGATAAAACCTATGGTGTTGGATCAGGGACATCCAAATTTACCTTAGTACAAAATTTAAGAGATATAGGAGCAGTAATTTCAAAGATATCATAGAAACAGTGACAGGCATTTCTGCAGAAGAAATTGGAAAACTAGGGTTTCCTGTTATGGGAGCTTCCCTCCACTGTTTTCAAAAAAGGAGTACATTGGACAGCTCCATTTAAACAAATCTATCTATATATCCAATCATATCTAAAATATTCCAAGTTTTGAAAGATAGGGTTTCTATGACAAACCCTAGATTAGCCAGCTCCGGAACCAAGATGGACACCTCAAATAGGTAAGATCTAATCCTTTGCTATTTTTATTTGAGGTTCTCATTTCAAAGTGATCTATCACGTTAGATTGATGATAATCTTGGTGAAGTTGACAACTTCCAAGTATGTGAGTATATGATCTCTCTGTAGAAAATGAATTGAACACCTACATGAGTAGAGAGGTTCCAGTTCTAGAGGGAGATGAGGTTAGTGAAGAAGAACTTGGTCAAGGACAAGAACATCATTGTTGATTCAATCACGGATCAACTTGTACCACAAGTGTCTTCCTTAAAGACATTGAATATGTTTGATTCCTTGACCAAGCTGTTTCAAGGGAAGAACATAGATCAGAATATGACCTTAAGAAATCAGTTGAAGAATGTGAAGATCCAGAATGCAAAGACCATACGATCATACTTTACTAGGGTCTCTCAAATCAAAGAACAACTTGAAGCAGTAAAAGAAGAAGTGAAGAATGCAGAAGTGGTGATAACCACCTTGAATGGCCTCTCAGGATCATGGGATTCATTCATTCAAAGAATGTTTGCTAGAAGGAAGTGATTACTTTCAGCAGACTCCGAGAAGAAGAACAAGCTCGACTGATAAGAAGAGAAGAGAAGATGGGAGCAACTGAAGATCAAGCTCTCACCATCAAAAGACGATCCCTTAAGTGATGAGGAACATGAAGAACTCAACTCTTGAAGAACCTCTTATCCATCTCAGCATTTGGATAAGAAATGATGCTATTATGAATTACAAAGACAATGAAGCTGAAGGCTTAAGAAGGAGTCTACCCACTGTTAGCACTGAATTTATTTTTGTCGGAATTGGTCCTATTGCCTTCAAAATTTTAAATTTTCATGGGTTATTGAGTTGGTTTCCAAAGTTTTCTCATTAAGATATTTCCAAGTTGGTAAAGAAGAGAAGTTAAAGGAATTTTAGAAATAAATTTTTCACAAGCGGGGCAAAAGATTTATTAATTTTTGAATGAAATTTAAAAAATGGCTTTTGTAAAGTTATTATTTTATTTATATTCAAAAAATAATAGTTTTTGATATTTTTCCAAAGTCAAAATGCGGCCTTTATTCACCAAACCAAGTTTTAACGAAGGTTTACGCATTAAACAAGGTTTATTACCTTTCTTAAGGTATAATCAAAACATTAACAAATAAAATAATCGGATGGCTAATGTAAAAAGTCAAAATTAAATCAACGGGTAATATTATTTCCGGAGGGTAAAGTTGCGCGTTACTTAAAAACAAAAGGGCTCAGCAGAAAAGGTATGTGTAGCCTCATCCAACGGTTAGAAAATAAAGGTGAATTAAATCAACGGATATTATGGTTTTTGGAGAGTGAACTTGCACATTTGATAAACCAAAGGAGCCCAGCGGAATTAATTACATGGCGCTTGATCCAATGGTTGAAAATTAAATGTGAAATAGATCAACGGTCACGGATGGATCCAGAGCTGAAAGTTGCACGATGGTTAATTTGGAAAGGTGGTAGCGGAATGTCCACATGGTAACTTTTTGTAAATTCCGCGGGCAAAAGTAGTTTGGAAAAAACCGCTGAAAGGAGGCTCCGGAATAGACCATTGTTTAAGAATAAAGTTGACTTGGTTTTAAAAATAATTTATATGTCGCACGCTGAAGGGAAGAGACAGTCCACCGTCTCTGCTGGATCAACGACTCAATTAACTAGCTCTACTACTGGATATGCGTATGCTACTGATACTACTGATACTTTGACTGAATCAATCAAAAACTGGTGCTTCTATATACCATAATGCATCCTTTGCTTCTTATGCTTATAGTGGTGCTGCTACTCGTGCTTATGGGTATGGGTCTGAATCTACCAGCATATCCCTGACGGTTCAATGGCCTACAGCAACTCTTCTATTTTTCAAGCCATCATCTCACGCAGCAGATAAGGATGTCCCTGAGCCAGTTCCAAATCTGATCCCAACTTTTACTTATTTTCGATCACAGGGAAAAAGGCAGGGATAAAGAGTCGGCTGGAAATTGATTTTTATAGAACAAGAGAAGGGAAGCCCAAAATGAACATTAGCTCAAAAGAGTTGTAGAAATATATACAGTAGATGATCTTACAAAGACAAATGGTATATGTTCTCTTACAGTAAACAGTTCAAAGATTCAAAAACAACATAGCATATTTTTCTAAAAATGACTGTTTTAGTCATTTTATTCAACGACCTGTTTTCAGCAAAAGAAGAAGCAATTTAAAAAAATGAAAGATTTTTTTCATCATAACATCGATATCTACAATAACCTCTCTCATGTTTTACCCAGGTGATACAGATTGGGAGAAGCAAAGTCATCTTCAGAGGGACAATGTTCAGATTTCGAAATGACTGTTCTAGTCATCCAAGTAAAATAATTGTTTACATCAAATTAAGCTTAATTCTAAAAAAATGGGAGAGGCTTGTCTTCAAAACATACCTATCCACAATAACCTCTTTCATTTTTCGCATCGGTGCTATGGTTTAGCAGGAACAAAGTCAGTTGTACAGGCCATTTTTCATGTTTTCCAAAGGACTATTTTAGCCATCAACTTCAAAGAATTGTTTTGGACAAATGGAATTTAATTTGACAAAAATGAGAGAGTTTTTTATTCTTAACCAAACTATAATAAAAAACCTCCTTCATTTTTTATACAGCAACCACAGGTTGGGAGAATTTAAAATATCTTCACAGGTCATTTTTCCAAAAATATACAATTTTATTATTTGAGTCATCAGCTTCAAAGGAATATTTCGAGGATATTGAGATTATTCTGGAGAAATGAAGACATGGGTTTTGTTGGAAACATGTCCAAGTATAAAAACCTCTCCCATATTTCATACAACCATCACCATTGGAGATATACAAGAGAAACTTTATTGTAACTGTTTCTATTTTTAGAGTTCAATTAGGTTTTTAATTCAAAGATAGGTAGAAGGTTATTCTTATATAAATGAAAATGTAATTGATAGTTAGGGAGAGGATTTTCAAGAGCGGAGAGGCTCTACATTGTAATGGCTTCACGTTTTCAGTAAATGAATGAAATTTGCAGAGGAGGAATGTAAAATCTTTTTCATGTCAGAGATTCTTATGCCATCTTTTTCTTCAGTAAGTAATTTCTTTATGTGATTGTTTATCCTGTTTCCCACTCCATTTTGTATTTTCTTTCATGCTTGAGAATTAGTTTGTATGGGATATAATTCATCCTGCATGCTCTAGGTCCATTGTTCAAGCATTTTTCAAAATATTTTCTTCTAAAGTCTTGCAGAATTCACCATAGTTAGGTGCTCTGTTTGATGGAATGTCTCCCTTTGTCTACTAATCAACCTGCTAATACCTTTAGACTGAGGAAATGGTGCCTACCTTGCCTCTAGTCATAAACCTTCAAAACCTTACTCCCTGTAATATATTTCAGATCTGATTATTGACTCCATTTCCCAATGGTCTTCTCCATGACTGTCCTACCAAGTCTTTTAAAACAAACTTGTCCTATTTGTCCCATCAGAAATATGACCTTCTGAGTGTCTTTGATTGAATATCTTGAGTATAAAAACTTTGTAAATAGTGAGAGATCCCTCTCTGATTGTATTAGGTCAGAAATACATTCTAAAATGGTTTTCGTTGTTACCTTGGAGTTTACCTTTCACAACCTAGGTACATTTTGAGTGATAACAAAATGGCGTCATTGCCAGGGAACGAAGGTTCAAATCTTCCCTGGGTATAAACGACATACTTTCAGATTTGATTGTTGATGGTGAATGATAGTTAGATATCAGCAAGGTTGTGCATCTTTCACCTGGCGACTCCATCTTTGAAGAATCTAGTTTTCATAATTCCTATGGCGACTCCACTGTCAAAAGATTGTAAAGTTTGAAGAGTTGATTCAGTGTATTCATTTTTCAAGATGAGTTCTTTGTCTGCAAGGTATGCTCCTATGAATCGTGCTCACATTCCTAGTTTTCCAAATCGAATACCTAAAGTGGATTGGCAAACAGGTCTTCCAAAGTTTAAATATCAAAAGAATGATGATGCTGCCCTTCATTTAGTTAGATTTCATATACATATAGATAAGCTGGGAGTTAAATTGCATGAAGATTCTTTAATGAAAATGTTCATGGCTACTCTAGAAGGAGATGCAAGGTCATGGTATGAAGGGTTTCCATCAGGAAGTTTATCTTCCCTTACTGATTTTCATACAATATTTCATGAACATTACCAAAACCAATACCCCTCCTTGTTGCCAGTTCAAGATTGTTGTATGCATGCTAAAGGTTTCATTGAAGATTTGGAAAAATTGTATAGTGATGATGAGTTAGTGGATGAAGAGCTTTTAGAAATTTTATATGAGAACCCATTTCAGAAAAAAGAAACACAAATTAGTTGTCTTCACATTCAAGAAAAATCTCAACAGTTAATAATTTCTTCCTCTGCTGAAAAAGACATGAACCAAAACTCTGATTCAAGCAGCTACATTTTTTTTGCTGAAGTAGATGACAATTTGCAGTAGTCTTGTCATTCTTTGTGTGACCAAGAAGGAAGTCAGGATTTTCAATCAAACCCTTCTTCATATTATTCAACTTCTGAAGTTTTGTTTCAAGATGAGGCTACTTATTCCCAATCAGAAAATTCCTTTTTGCAGCAGCTATTTCCTCTAAATTCTAATGCTTCTGTGGGTGATTACATAAATAATTCTGATTCTACAAATTTTCAGTCTTGGAGTCCCTCCACATATTTATTTTCTGAAAATACAATTAAAGAGAAATCAACCCTTGGATTAGAATTGGAAAAAAGATATGAGCATGAAGATGATCAGCCTATTGATGTGAAAGAAGATGGTTATACTCTTGATGGTTTTTCTGATAATTATGGTCAGCTTGTTGAAGATTATGTTAGTGATGGCTTTAAAGAAAATTTTAGCCTACTTATACATAATGAAAAGGAAGAGAAATCATGCCATCAATCTCAGTATGTGAAAGAACCAATAGTGTGCAATAAACAAAGGGATCATAAAGAAGGAGATGAGAACTCTCAATGGGATGTTTCTTTAAATCTTTCCAATTCAGAAACATTTTTTCAAGAAGACATCTTTTTGCTTAATATTGTTGAAGAACAAAATGATATTCCTCTTGAAGTGCTTGATAATAATGGAGTTGTAAACGTAGAAATATTAAATGAAGTTGCTGATATATCATTGAAAAACAATCATGAGAATTCCTTCCAAAGCTCTTCTAAAGATCGGTTTGATAGTATGCAAGAGGAGTTACTTTTTGGACAGCCTTGTCATGACAAACAAGTGATTGAGTATTTCGAAATTTGTCATGTTTTTTATGATCCAGTAGCAGAGTACATGGATAAATTTTTCAGATGGAGTAGTTAGTTATATGTTTGCAGCAAAGGACAAATTTTTCATCATAACCTATTTCTATTTTGTTCTTATGTTCTAATTTTGATCAAGCATGAGGAAGAAATGGAATTATTGGATAAATTGCTTGATTGGCTTCATTGGAAGTCATATTTTGCTTGATTGGGCATTTGTGCTTAGTTAAGTAGGATAGGTAGGCATGAATAAGTTTGACATGGAGAGCATTTCTTTTAACAGTTTTCAATTTGGTTTCAGTTTCAAGTGCAATTCAGTTATAGGTTACAGGTTGACAGAGTGGGATTTGTTTGCAAAATGGTTTCAGTTGATGGTTCAGTTCAAAACAGGCTAAGGATTTCATAGAAAGATTAAGAGAAACCCAATGGATTTGGCACCTGGTCTACGAGTTCTTTGCTACCTCGCAGGGAGGATAGCATCCCTAGTTGGAGCCAGTTGTTAGCACTGAATTTATTTTTGTCGGAATTGGTCCTATTGCCTTCAAAATTTTAATTTTTCATGGGTGATTGAATTGGTTTCCAAAGTTTTCTCATTAAGATATTTCCAGGTTGGCAAAGAAGAGAAGTTAAAGGAATTTTAGAAATAAAATTTTTCACAAGTGGGGCAAAAGATTTATTAATTTTTGAATGAAATTTAAAAAATGGCTTTGTAAAGTTATTATTTTATTTATATTCAAAAATTAATAGTTTTTGATATTTTTCCAAAGTCAAAATGCGGCCTTTATTCACCAAACCAAGTTTTAACGAAGGTTTACGCGCTAAACAAGGTTTATTACCTTTCTTAAGGTATAATCAAAACATTAGCAAATAAAATAATCGGATGGCTAATGTAAAAAGTGAAAATTAAATCAACGGGTAATATTATTTTCGAAGGGTAAAGTTGCGCGTTACTTAAAAACAAAAGGGCTCAGCAGAAAAGGTATGTGTAGCCTCATCCAACGGTTGGAAAATAAAGGTGAATTAAATCAACGGATATTATGGTTTCCAGAGAGTGAACTTGCACGTTTGATAAACCAAAGGAGCCCGGCGGAATTAATTACATGGCGCTTGATCCAATGGTTGAAAATTAAATGTGAAATAGATCAACGGTCACAGATGGATCTGTAGCTGAAAGTTGCACGAGGGTTAATTTGGAAAGGTGGTAGCGGAATGTCCATGTGGTAACTTTTGGTGAATTTCGCGGGAAAAAGTAGTTTGGAAAAAACCACCGAAAGGAGGCTCCGGAATAGACCATTGTTTAAGAATAAAGTTGACTTGGTTTTTAGACTTGGTTTTTAAAAATAATTTATATGTCGCACGCTGAAGGGAAGAGACAGTCCACTGTCTCTGCTAGATCAACTGCTCAATCAACTAGCTCTACTACTAGATATGCGTATGCTATTGAGACTACTGATACTTCGACTGAATCAATCAAAAACTGGTGCTTCTATATACCATAATGCATCCTTTGCTTCTTATGCTTATAGTGGTGCTGCTACTCGTGCTTATGGGTATGGGTCTGAATCTACCAGCATATCCCTTAATGTTCAATGGCCTACAGCAACTCTTCCATTTTTCAAGCCGTCATCTCGTGCAGCAGATAAGGATGTCCCTGAGCCAGTTCCAAATTTGATCCCAACTTTTACTTATTTTCGATCACATGGAAAATGGAGGGGATAAAGAGTCAGCTGGAAATTGATTTTTATAGAACAAGATAAGGGAAGCCCAAAAAGAACATCATCCCAGAAGAGTTGCAGAAATATATATAGTAGATGATCTTACAAAGACAAATGGTATATGTTCTCTCACAGTAAACAGTTCACAGATTCAAAAGCATCATAGCATATTTTTCTAAAAATGACTGTTTTAGTCATTTTATTCAACGACCTGTTTCCAGCAAATGAAGAAGAAATTTCAAAAAATGAAAGTTTTTTTTCATCATAACATCGATATCTACAATAACCTCTCTCAGTTTTTACCCAAGTGATACAGATTGGGAGCAGCAAAGTCATCTTCAGAGGGACAGTGTTCAGATTTCGAAATGACTGTTCTAGTCATCCAAGTAAAATAATTGTTTACATCAAATGAAGATGAATTCTGTGAAACTGGGAGAGGATTTTCTTCAAAACGTACCTATCCACAATAACCACTTCTATTTTTCACACAGGTGCTATGGTTTAGCAGAAACAAAGTTAGTTGTACAGGACATTTTTCATGTTTTCCAAAGGACTATTTCAGCCATCAACTTCAAAGAATTGTTTTGGACAAATGGAATTTAATTTGACAAAAACGAGAGAGGGTTTATTCATAAAAGAACTGTAATAAAAAACCGCCTTCATTTTTTACACAGCAACCATAGGTTCGGAGAATTTAAAATATCTTCACAGGTCATTTTTCCAGAAATATACAATTTTGTTATTTGAGTCATCAGCTTCAAAGGAATATTTCGAGGATATTGATATTATTCTATAGAAATGAAGACATGGGTTTTGTTGGGAACATGTCCAATTATAAAAACCTCTCCCATATTTCATACAGCTATCACCATTGGAGATATGCAGGAGAAACTTTGTTGTAACTTTTTCTATTTTTAGAGTTCAGTTAGGTTTTTAATTCAAAGATAGGTAGAAGGTTATTTTTATATAAATGAAAATGTAATTGATAGTTAGGGAGAGGATTTTCAAGAGTGGAGAGGCTCTACATTGTAATGGCTTCACGTTTTCAGTAAATGAATGAAATTTTCAGAGGAGGAATGCAAAATCTTTTTCATGTTAGAGATTCTTGTGCCATCTTTTTCTTCAGTAAGTAATTTATTTATGTGATTGTTTATCCTATTTCCCACTCCATTTTGTATTTGTTTTCATGCTTGAGCATTAGTTTGTATGGGCTAGAATTCATCCTGCATGCTCTAGGTCCATTGTTCAAGCATTTTTCAAAATATTTTCTTCTAAAGTCTTGCAGAATTCACCATAGTTAGGTGCTCTGTTTGATGGAATGTCTCCCTTTGTCTACTAATCAACCTGATAATACCTTAAGATTGAGGAAATGGTGCCTACCTTGCCTCTGGTCATAAACCTTCAAAACATTACTCCCTGCAATCTATTTCAGATCTGATTATTGACTCCATTTCCCAATGGTCTTCTCCATGACCATCCTACCAAGTCTTTTAAAACAAACTTGTCCTATTTGTCCCATCAGAAATATGACCTTCTGAGTGTATTTGATTGAATATCTTGAGTATAAAAACTTTGTAAATAGTGAGAGATCCCTCTTTGATTGTATTAGGTTAGAAATACATTCTAAAGTGGTTTTTGTTGTTACCTTGGAGTTTACCTTTCACAACGTGGGTACATTCTGAGTGATAACACCCACGAAACAAATAAAGATAAGTATTCAATTGTCATTCAATGATATTGTTTTGTTATGCATTTGTTTATATTCAGTTGATGTATTATTCATGATATAATGTTTGCATTAATGATAGTATACTACTAATATGCATGTAATGGGTAAGTAGCTCATGGTGCTATACAACTCTCCAGTGCTACTTATCTAGAATGAAACCTCTTTGCTGACATATTGGATTAGTGCACAATCTCAATGTTATCCTGGTGGAGATGGAAGCCATATAGAAAAGTTTCAGTGAGATATGGATGAATGCTGTATTGGCTAAAGTAGTTGCATGATCATATATTTATGCATAAGAATTCGCCAGTATGAATATTCCTTCTGAAATGTTTCTAACCATACAAATGCATTTGACTTGTAGGAAATATCACATACATAATCGCCTACAAGCAAAGAAGGATGAGACTTGTTCCGAAGAACAAGTGACGACAGTTCAAGATGAAAGATAATATGAATAATGTAGCGACATCATTGATACAAAACCTTCTAGCTATGAAGAAGTTCAAGAAAAATGATGTCTAGGATGCAATATCAAGATGTGAAGGAAAATTCATAGTTCCATCATGCAGTAGATGGAAACATCATGGGATAACACATACATGATGAGCTTGATGAAGATTTGAACCTATGCTACAAGGTTGATATAGGATGAAAAGCTCACATATGAGTGTGGGAAGAACTTTTGAAAAAGTTCAAGATAGAGGATATTGGTATCCAATGATCCTAGATGGATACTACTTGTCACTCTACTACAGAATGTTTCAGTGCTTCAAATGTTGTACCTTTATCAAATCCAAATGTTAAAATCCAGGACCTTGCTTAGAGACAACTTTTGTGAGGTCCTCTTCTTTCAAATTTGATGGGATATTACCAATGAAAAGCCAATTTTTTGGTTGGGATTCCGATACTCTTAATTTCTTGTCCTGAATTTCAAGAAAGCTGTTAGTTAGACATATAGGTAAAATTCAACTATATACTCTTAGTTTATTGTCTTGAATTTCAAGAAAGATGTTAGTTAGACATATAGGAAAACTTCAACTATGAAGCATGTTAATGATAAAGGTTCTCAGATGATTTGAAAGGAAAATTGTCAACAACCTCAAAACCATTCCATGTCTCAATGGCCTTCTTGGCACTCTCCTTGGTTGTGAATGTAACAAATGCATATTCTAACTTGCTTGCCTCCTATTTTATATTAATGTATTAAAAATCACAACATTTTAGTAGAATAAAAATCAATATGAAGAAACTAGCCACAAACAAGAGTAAGAAAATCATTTAAAAATAGAAGATAAAACATTTACCTCAAAAATGTCTCCATGTTGCTCAAAAAGACTTGTTAAATCTTCCTTGGTTATGTTTTGAGGTAAATTACCTACAAAGACTTCAGTACCATGTGGAGGGTGTGCTAACAATTCCTCATCATTACACTCTTCTTTGTCCTTATTATCCTTTTCGCCATTTCCTTTTGTAGGCAAGGCATCCTCTACAGTATCATTATTGGAATCATCTTGAGATAATTTTTTAGGGTCAACATTTGACACATTGGCATCTTGGTCAGCTTCTTGTTCATCCTGTGAACCAGATCCTTCATCCTCCACTAGTTCAAGATTAAGGCCTTCTTGACCATCATTTTTCTCTTCCTCTTCAACATCTCCCTCATCCTCTACTTCCTTGTCCATTATTTCTTCTGGCTCTTCTTCATCACCATCAAGGTCAACTTTCTCTTCATAACACTCATCATGCAAATCTTCAACAAATCCTCTGGCATCCTACATTGTCTCAATCTTCTCTTCTACTTCCTGAATGCCACATACAAACCTTGAAGGGCAACTGTGGAGGAGGAAAAGAAGAAAGGAGTATTTGCAAAAAGAGGGACATAAATATACTGGAGATAGAACAAGTAAAATTGCAGCAGGTTTCACAGAGTGAGAATCTCAAAGGAAATATAAGGGCCATGAGAAATGCATTGAGAGATATTACTGAATGAAATTTAAAAGGGAGGATACCAGAGAGTAAATTTAACAAAGCTAGAGGTTAACTAGAAGTATGAATCAAGAAGATGCCCCCAATGTCTAGACAGAACACATGCATTTCTCATAGTTAAGATAATAAAACATAAAAAACAAAACTGTACTATCAAAAGAGAGAGAAACAACAACTATCAACAAAAACTTCTATTTCATCTACATTTGAAAAGTTTATGAAGGAATAAAACACAAAATAGAAAAATAGACTTGAGACGAGCCATTCAGGACAATAAATTAAAGTCTAACAAATTCAAAAGCAATATATGAAATCAATGAAACATCTGACATAGGATACAATGACTAATGTTTCTAAAATTAGGCATCTTGGAAAAAATTGAGAAACTAATGTTAATTTAGGAAATGAATGTAATCTCTGTGGTGTTGATGACTGTGGGTGAAGTAATGTGCATCCACAATATACATTGAAGGAAGAAAGGTGCATTGTAGAATGCATTCGAGGTATCATGTCAATATACTAGGTAGAAATATAAAGGGGTATAAAAAATGTAAATGAAAAAATGGATACATGCATAGGGGTTTTTTTAAATTGGGAAGGCGTATTGGGAGGGGGTTTAAAAAAATATTTTGGGAGGTATTTTCCAATATTTTTTGAAAATAGGGGCATTGTTTCATATGCCACGAATGAATGTGCTATGGCATGGTTTCACTAAGTGAAGACCCCGTGTGGATATAGAAGGTGCTCAAATCGAATGGTGAAAAACATTCTGGGCCCATAAAGGTCACATTAAGATCATTTCAAAGGAAGAAAAGATGCCTTCATGTGTGATTTGTTTTTCCTCGATAGGTAATTGAGTTCCCTGATGCCATTTGTGACATGACCACAGATGAAAATGATCCCCATGGCAGCTCCAAAACTCCCTAAACCAAGTGTCCATCATATATCTTATGTGTGAAATCAGAAGCACATCAAGAAGATCTGAGATATGAGCAGCGAATCTGATCTTTACATGAAGTAGGAGATATGTGGCAGAAAGAGGTGGTTCATATATCGTCATCTATAGGAACAAAAGGGAAGGAAAAATTCAAGTCCATATGCCTTGAAGTGTATGGTCGACAAGGTAGAATAAATCCAAAATTCTTTTTCGCAACCAACAATGAAATACAGTAGCAGATAAGGCAATGTGACTAGATCTCCAGTGGGAAAAGAAATCCTCAACCCATGTGCTCACTCATGTGGTCACTAGACTACTCAATGGAAAAGTGTGTGATGGTAATTAAGGGGAATAGCCATGTCCAATTCTCCTTCTCCATATAAAGATCCATTTCTAGGGCCTAAGAAGGTAGAGTCTCGCTGCACCTTGAATGAACGTCGAGAAGAATAGGTGTCAATTCACTGTAAATTTTGGAATCCTTGGGATAGTCCTGCTATGTTTTTTGTGCTTACAAATACAATATGTTAGGATTTTTTGCTAGTCGATAAGCCTTGGTCCAGAATCTCACCGCTCTTATATCCTCATGCCAAGGAAATTCCAGCCATCATGGTAGAGATGTTCATTGCATTAGAGATTTTTTCCAACGTCATCAAGCTGAAGACAAATATGTTCATCACATTAAATGGACCTGCTGATGCTGGTGAAGGAATTATTGTCTTAACAGAAGGCCATACCCCTGCGGGCATCATACCTGGGTTTTCATGTCCCATGGATTCCCCCCCAAAGCCTCTAGACGTAGTCACTACCTCCAAATCCTTGATATGTGATGATCATGTTTAGCGGTGACCATTAGGAGTGAATGATCATACTGGAGGGGTGGTTGTCCAAAGTATTCATCATCACCTTTGTGAATTCCACGTGCCTGCTTCTTCTAAGGTGGTTAGGATGTCAAAGACGCGCCCCACCATAGTGCCTGCAAGAGAACCCTCCTCGTGAAAGGTGAGGAGTACAAGAATGATTAGCCACTGTAGAGGCTTATCATCGATAGGGGCAATACAACCCTTCTTCAAGTCCCCTTGTATAACAATATCACCAAGAAAGGGGGGAGCTGTGGAGAAGGCTGAGCACGGAAGGGACAAAAAATCCATTGCTGAATTTGATCCCATGCAGAAAGGTTCCTTTGAGCACAAAATGAACACAAAGGAAAAGACATGTTGTTGACTCAACAGACAGACAAAGGGTTCGGGCCTAGTAAGTGATGAGCCACCAGAAACATCCTGAGACATCATTTTCATAGCCCATCAACTCAGAACCAGATGTGTCATGCTTCCATCCAAACCAAGCACGTGCATTTGCTCCATGATGTTTGTTCAATGACACATCCCCGACCCTTACATCGGTGAAGAGGACGCGATGAACACCACATACAGCTGGGAAAACAGCCCCATGAACATAAACAGGGATAAATCAATAATGAAATGAGAACTTACCTAATGCGTACCAAGATGCATAAACATAAAAGCATACACAGATACAGAATGATTCAACATTCAGCAGAAGCAACACACATTCCAGCATTCACATGTTCATTATAGTTCATAAACAATAGATAAAATTTGCAGAGATGGGATAACAGCAGCACTTATATTTTGATGAAGAATTCACCCACAACCAGCTACGTCGTTGCAACATTCCACCCAACCATAGGCCAGTGTGCTCATCAATCTCTCAGCAGCGCTACCACCCTCGAGCTGGGCATGATTCCTCCAAGGATAAGGGTCAATGCAAGATTACACATAGCTGAGGGACAAAATCGGCCAAGCCAGCATAGTCTGAAGACCAACCACTGCATACACGCAGCAACACAATCCCTTCACAGCCCTGTGAAGAAGGTAAAACAACCGGGGACAGTCCCAAATGAAAGGTGACACACAGCTCAAGCCTACAAGGAAACTCAAAGTTGTTCTTGGCCCTAACGTGGCCAAAAAAATTCAGTTGCAACCCAAAACCAGGGTACTCCAGCAGCCACAAACACACAATGAATGATAGCAGCAATCCATAGTCCCAAAACAGGGAAACTCAGCCAACAGATTGGAAATCAACAGCCCACAGCACACACAATTCCTCCAGGTAACAGCTGCGCAACTTACACAGTCCCAAACAAAGGAGAAGCCAACTCCTAGCATGGACATAGGGAAACTCAACCAACGGATTGGAAATCCACAGTGGCCCAAAACGAATTTGAGCACCACAGCCAACAAAACACAGGAAAAACAACAGTCCCAAAATGTAATCAGTGGGCACGGCTCACAGCATGGAAAATGACACCAACGGTCTGTGCATGAGAGCAACTTGCACTAGACCCCAAAACATAGAGGAAAACATATGCATGGGCCACAAATCAGTAAGGAAACTTACACACAGTTCCTGAGTGTAGAAATGGCTCTTGCACCCGAAAATCCAGAGTGACAGCCACGATTCCACCCACTCTCTGCGTGAGGAAAACCAACGCAAAACTTTCGTGCAGGAGAAGAGGGGAGAGAACAACTCGCTAGTCTCTGCCCGAATGGAAAGAACACCACAACAGGCCAACGACAGCGTGAGAGTGAACAAATCCCTGCACGTGAGGATAAGCAGACCCACGGGAGGAACAAACAGACCATCGAGAAAAATGCATAGACCACAGAGATCCCACGTAATGGAGAGTGCATGAGGGAAAACAGACCCCACCTCAGTGCGTGAGGAAGATGAATAGACACCGTGAGAATGCCTAGCCATGGATGGAGTGGAGAGAGTGAATGTTTTTTTCTTCCCCACGCGAGGAAGAGGAAAGGTTGCTGGTGGAGTGGGCACGTGCGAAAATATTGACAGTCCTCCACACCCACCACCACTTCAGCAATAACTGCCCCCCCCCCCCCCCCCCCCCCCCCCCCCCCAAAAAACCCCCCCCCCCCCCCCCCCCTCCAACTAACTCAACAAAACAATAAAGAGGTTGCAAGAGGTTGGATGAGACAAGAAAGGTGACAAATCAACAAGGTGGTAACACATGGGTTTTTCCCCCATAGACTAAGATTTGACATCCCCCACCCCTTATCCTTTGGAATCATGCCCTTTTCATTCAACATTGCACTTCCATAGTTGGTTGTGGTTTATTTTATTTGATGTGCATATTTACATGATGTCAAATTAAAATGTTCCAAACAGCACGATATACCATCGACAACTATACCTATTGCCGAAAATACACACACAAATCAATGGTGGGGATTTTTCCTTTATCTCCTCAAAACGATTAATTACATTATATACATCATGCAAATGGGGTCAAAACCAGGACGTTACATTCCCCTCCCCCTCGGAATAATACCGTCCTCGATGTTCCATTACATTTATACAATACATATACCATTGCACATCAAAATTTCAAAATTTTGCAGATCTGTCCCACGTTCAATCATTTACTTTGAACGTTCAAGACCAAGCCCCTCGGCTTCCATAGACTTCCCCTGCTGGTTCTCATCTTCCAGCTGATCTCGAAGTCTAGGAACTTTGCGGCTATTTCCTTCATCATGTTCCCTCATTGGGCAGTCCCGGCGTAAATGATGTCCTCTGCATCTCCAGCATCTCACTGGCTGCTTCATCTTTACCTGCTCAATTTCCTTTGAATCTTCATGCCTGGACCGTTCCCAATGGGTCACTTGGGTGATTGTCCCGTTGCTGATCCACCTTCCTTTCCTTTTCCGATTGCTCCCAGAAGGATTTTCACCTCCTTTTGCATACCAATAGAGTCTTGCAAAATCTGGTGGTTCATCTCATTCTGGCTTCTCTGTATCTTGAGCATCTCCCCAAGGTTCTCTTGGGTCTTGGAAATCATTTGAAGGAGACTTCCAGCCAAGTCCAACAACCTTTGATCTATTGCCATAATCAATGTGCACCACCTAGTTTCACTTTCCTCACCTGTGAAATGCACCATTGAAATTCTATCAGACCAAGCATAATGTAGACATTAAAATTAGTCAATTAATTTCCGTATTTGGCATGAGAGTCCAAGTCTCATCAATGAGGCTTTCATATTTTTCATTCCTTCCCAACAGGCATACAAGCTCATTCATGTCCATTCCTGGGCAGGGAATTAACTATTCCAGCATTCACAATTTTACTTAAGCAAATACACACATTTCATTCTCAATCATACATGCACTCAACAATCTTTTGTTTCCACAATGCATAAACATATATATATATATATATATATATATATATAATCAAAATGCAAGAGAGAGTAGTAAGAGTTTTTCCCCTGTTTGTTTTGTTCCATCCAGGAACCCACACCATCACAGTGGCTTTTCATGCTCTTAGCCTCTTTCACTTCACCATGAATGCTGGACCAATCCTTCTTGGTCATGACACTTAGTGTCTTTGGTCTATTCCAGACCTCTAAACCATGGAGTCTCTCCACATGGTTTGTCTCAATTTGCTAGGACTCCCTCGTCTTACTAGCACCTTTTTCATTACCACTCATTCCGAGCTTTCCAGGACAGTCACATGTCCACATGCACCCCTAGGATGCTCTCATAGTCCTCACTCCCAGTGATACCTATATCCAACATTGAATAGATTCACATGTTTAGTTTATTCTCATTAGTTTTATCTCTAGAACAAGAGCTTAAAACATCATATCCAAATCATATACACATGTATATGCATAAGCAAAATAATCCAATACTTATCTGTATTATGCGTTTCCTCGTTCGCCCACCGGATCCTGCTTCGCTTTGCAGGCCTTGGGATCTCCTATGGACTTAGATGTTAGGTCAGCACGCCAGCTGCTCCACAACATCAAATAATTAATGTCTAGCCAGTACATTCTCATGTCAACTGGGCTTGGAACTTTACCATGACCATTTCTAGGTCTAGGATCTATTATGGATCCTCAGGCATATCACAGCCCATCATAGACTTATATCAACAATAACACATACACTTATACCAACCATACACTTATATCAACCATTTACCTTTACCTTTACCTTTAGCCCGTTAACACAAGCAACATAAGCAATACAAGCAAACTCATCAGCGTTATTGCTCCAAGACTGTAATCACATTTCTCATCATTCACTATCAAGTATTGAGACACGAGGAGTGCGTCGACTCCCTAGGGTGTAATCAATATTGAAAACCCTTTCATGACTCAAAATCGGAAAAGTGTGCACCCTTTCCCAATGTGTGCCATGTAGGCCCTATTCATACTCAAGCAATCGGTCATCATGGAAATAAAACCAAAACATGTTCTGCATATGGAATTTAATAATTAAACATGCATATTCATAGCAAGGGTCATAGAACACTTATCCATTAGCCGTCACAGTATGCCTTTATTAAGGAGGAATGGAGGCTCCTTCCCTGAGTTAACAGTCCCTCAGTTAGCCATCCCAACTCCTTTTCACATTTCACATTCACATATGTCTTACCGACATAACCCATACCATCTCACTCTTGTTATTACCAAACATGCAGTGCAGATGAGACATTTTCAAAATGTCCAATGGAGTTTCACCCGAACCTATTTCCAAGATAAGGGAAAACCTTCCCATAAAGTTTGGCTTCTGCAGGCCATAACACATGATCTTCCTGCAATATGTACTTTTGGCACATTCATCAAATAGTGAAACAGTCAATCATTATCTGATAATACAATCCAAACTGATTGTTCTATACCCAAACAATGACATTAGTAATCAAATTCAAGAAGAAATTGCAATTCTATCTACTATAGAAATTGACTTGCTCAATTGTGGGTCTCTTGTAAGCAGCACTACTATGCCCATTATAATTTTATGCTTACTATCATAACATGAATACCCACTTACCATGCGTCCCTCCTGACACAATATTACACAAGCCAACAATGATTAGTAGTCGTCAGCAATGCTTAAATTCGAAATTCACAATTCAAATTTAACAACCCATTATGCACACCAACTACTTTTACAACTATGAGACTCTTCTCATAAGGTTTGGCTCTTTCACATGGTATTTTCTGGCATTGGTCAGGGTCTTACCTCTCACTTCCATGCTTGAAATAATCTACCTAAAACCTGAGCTTCCATCAACCAAGCACAAGCTTATGCAAGCCAATAGTGACTGGTAGTTGTCAGCAATTTCTTAAATCCGAAAATCATAATTCGAATTTTTAACAACCTATTATGCATATCATATGGTAGATTCTGGCATTGGTCAGGGTCTTACCTCTCACTACCATGCTTGAAAAAATATACCTGAAACATGAGCTTCAATCAACCAAACACTTGGTAAGTCTGGATGCATATAACCCTTTTCATTGCTACAACCATCACCGAAGCATTTTCAGAATTTATAAAATTCAAATACTTCCAGCTGTTAGTCACATCAATATATACCAAAACTCATTTACTTCATGCAATCATTATCATGCTAACATTGCAAGGTATATTCATATCATTCATGCAATTAAATGAAATGTTTAGATACTCCTTACTTCACAAGCATATCATTCATACCACCTTGCTCTTCCATAGAGCATTTCTGGCAGCCAATTGATCATGACTATCCTGCATTCATAACAACCTCTGAAATGGTTCCTGAATTGTCATCAATTAATCATTTCAGCCATTAGTTAGTCCGCATATCACATGCACTCATCTCAATGCATTCATGCAATACATCACAACATTTTCCCCTATACTTATGCAATTAGTCTATATATGCAGGCATGACACCCTTCCATATTCAAACATCCCAATGGTATGAGGTCTCTTACCTTTACCACTCCATGGAATTTGTCATAATCAAACTCTTACCTTCATGGGTTTTACTTACACCCTTTACATGACCAATTTGGTTGGTCCTTTGCAGGAGATTGCAGAATTTGCTCACCAACTTTTGTTATGCACTTGTTGCCTTATCCCTTTCTTCATAGGGTTGCTAGTCACATTCATCAGCATCAACAACATATTCATCTAGGTCCATGTCGTCATTGGTTTTTTTTTCTCACTAATGCCAACATCAAAGCAATGATTATCATTAGTGGTTCGTTATAAATATATAATTCCCAATATTCTTACCAACATGCAATATCCTATGCTTGCAATACATATCCTCATGCATTTCATGCATAAAACTTAGGAAAGGCAACATAGTTAGCAAGACAAGGTTTTAAGGAAAAACTTCCCTTTTCAAGTCTTTCATCCTGGCACAGGACTCCTTTTCCACACAGCAGCTGGTTGACTTCATATTCCTTGCTACTTCTGGGCATGCAATTGTCCAGATTTGTCCATTTGATAGCAGTAGCCATCACTAGCACTTTGCTACTTCATGCTCAGATTCTAGTGTCTTACCCTTGTTCCCCACTGGATAATCTTTCCAACACCTATCCACATGCTTCACTCCGATCTTGGATGTGAAAACCACACCACTTCTAAAAATGAAGACTTTCACCAAATCTTTGCATTTTACACACAACTGCATTTTGGTCTGGAATGCTAAATTCAACCACCGATCTCATTTTCGATGCACCATTCATCTTTTATGAATTTTGAGTTCTACTAAATTTCCCAAAACATAGAATCTTCTTCATCAAGAACATCTATCTGAGGGAGCCGACGGGGGTCAAGGGGGCTTGCCCCCCCCCCCCCCCCCCCCTTTTTTTTGTAAATCATTGATTTTCACGCAATATGGTGCATAAGATCATTGCCACTTTCTCCCTTTTCATCCCTGAAAATTCACTGAAGAACAGCTGCAAATCCCACTGAAAAATAGCTGCAAATCCCACTGAAAAATAGTCAAAATTCACTAAGAAATCCCACGAAAAAACTCAGAATTCTCGTCTGTCGAATCAGCTCCCGAAACACTAACCGTTCTGTAGAATCAGCTCTCGAAACCACTAACCGTTTCGCTGAAACGACTCTCTTTTAAACTCATTGTTCTGCGGATTATAAACTCATCGGCTGTCGGAAGCTTTAACCTTTCGACGTCCGCAGTCCTTCCACATCGGAAGCCTAGTGACTTTGGCTTCCGCAACGGAGGCACATGAACCACTTTCTCTTCCGATTGGTGAACTAATTTTTGACTGGCATCGGCGTCGGTAGTATTTCTCATTGGAAGACTTAGTGCTTTTCACTTCCGCAATGGCGGCACACGAACCACTTTCTCTTCCGATTTCAGGCCGCTATTTACTTAGAAAAATTTTAAACTTTCTTGCGATGTCGGCGGTCTTTCCACATCGGAAGGCTAGTGCCTTTGGTTTCTACAATGGCAGTACACCAAAAATTAACTTCTTCTGATCGGCCGCTGACACTTAGAAAATTTCTGCATTTTTCCTTCTGTACTGCCGGCAATCGGATGACTTTTCCATCGGGTGCGTAGTTGCTTCGCCGTCCACAACGGCGGACACTCGATCTACTAAATTCGTCTGATGAACTTCAAACTCTTAGGCAATTTTCCTTTCCACAGTCCTCCGCCAAATGTGCTTCCGCTTAGCCTTTCGCAATGGCGGAAGTCAATCCCCCTAGTGTTCCGCCGACTATTCAAGGCTTTGGCGAATTTCCTTCCAATTTCCTTCCGTCGGCATGCTTCTGCCTAACTCTTCCGCTACAGTGGAAGTCCATTTCACTAACCCTTCTATGACAGCGGAAGTCTTTTCCACTAAGTGTTTCGACTGCTCCAACACAAAAATTTCTTTCCGTCGTTGCGCCTTGTCAGATGGCTTTCCGACTACTCCTTCCGCCGTTTCGGAGGAGCTTTCCACAAGCTCTTCCAACTGTCAACACTTATGAAATTTTTTTGAAGTTTGCTGCTGTTCTGCTCGACAGAGAAGGTAATTCTACCTTCTTTCACTGCATGCTTCATGGCCCATAGAGGCCCACTGTTGCAACCTCGAGCTCTGATACCATCTTGACACGTCCCCGACCCTTACACCAGTGAAGAGGATGCAACGAACACCACATACAGCCGGCAAAACAGCCCCATGAACATAAACAGGGATAAATCAATACTAAAATGAGAACTTACCTAATGCATACCAAGATGCATAAACATAAAAGCATACACAAATGCAGAATGAGTCCACATTCAGCGGAAGCAACACATTTTCCAGCATTCACATGTTCATCATAGTTCATAAACAATAGATATAATTTGCAGAGATGGGATAACAACAGCACTTATCTTTTGATGAAAAATTCACCCACAAGCAGCTACGTCGCTGCAATGTTCCACCCAACCATAGGCCAGCATGCTCATCAATCTCTCAGTAGCACTGCCACCCCCGAGCTTGGCATGATTCCTCCAAGGATAAGGGTCAATGCAGGCTTACATATAGCCGAGGGACAAAATCGGCCAAACCAGCACAGTCTGAAGACCAACCACTGCATACACGCAGCAACACAATCCCTTCACAGCCCTGTGAAGAAGGAAAAACAACCGGGGACAGTCCTAAATGAAAGGTGAGACACAGCTCAATCCTACAAGGCAACTCAGAGTTGTTCTTGGCCCTAACGTGGCCAAAAGAACTTAGCTACAACCCAAAACTAGGGTACTCCAGCAGCCACAAACACACAATGAATGATAGCAGCAATCCACAGTCCCAAAACAGGGAAACTCAGCCAACAGATTGGAAATCAACAGCCCACAACACACACAATTCCTCCAGGTAACAGCTGGGCAACTTACACAGTCCCAAACAAAGGAGAAGCCAACTCCTAGCATGGACAGAGGGAAACTCAACCAACGTATTGGAAATCCACAGTGGCCCAAAACGAATTTGAGCACCACATCCAACAAAATGCAGGGAAAACAGCAGTCCCAAAACGTAATCAGTGAGCACAGCTCAAAGCATGGAAAATGACTCCAACAGTCTATGCGTGAGAGCAACTTGCACCAGACCCCAAAACACAGAGGAAAACATATGCACGGGCCACAAATCAGTAAGGAAACTTACACATAGTTCCTGAGTGTAGAAATGGCTCTTGCACCAGAAAATCTTGAGTGACAGCCATGATTCCACCTGCTCTCTACATGAGGAAAACCAACGCAGAACTTCTGTGTGGGAGAAGAGGGGAGAGAACAACTCACTGGTCTCTGTGCGAATGGAAAGAAAACCACAATAGGCCGACGACAGCATGAGAGTGAAAAACTCCCTGCGCTTGAGGATGAGCAGACCCATGGGAGGAACAAACAGAGCATCGAGAAAAAACACACAGACCACAAAGATCCTGCGTAATGGAGAGTGCCTGAGGGAAAACAGACCCCACCTCAGTGCGTGAGGAAGATGAACAGACATCGCGAGAATTCCTAGCCATGGAGGGAGTGGAGAGAGTGAATTTTTTCTTATGCCCCACACGAGGAAAAGGAAAGGCTGTTGGTGGAGTGGGCACGTGGGAAAAGATTGACAGTCCTCCACACCCACCACCACTTCAGCAATAACTGCCCCCCCTCCCCAACTAACTCAACAAAACAATAAAGAGGTTGGAAGAGGTTGGATGAGACAAGAAAGGTGACAAATCAACAAGGTGGTAACACATGGGTTTTTCCCCCATAGACTAAGATTTGACATCCCCCACCCCTTATCCTTTGGAATCATGCCCTTTTCATTCAACGTTGCACTGCCGTATCTGGTTGTGGTTTATTTTATTTAATGTTCATATTTACATAATGTCAAATTATAATGTGCCAAATAGCACGATATACCATCGGCAACTATACCTATTTCCGAAACATACACACACAAATCGATGGTGGGGATTTTGCCTTTAGCTCCTCACCACGATTAATTACATTATATACATCATGCAAACGGGGTTAAAACCGAGACGTTACATTCAATATATGTAAACTGTGGCGGAAGTACCACTCTCTAGTTGTTAGTATTTTGATTATGACTGTAAACAGTTTCAGACCCTATTTCAAGTATTAGCCTTGGGGGTCTGCAACGTTATAAAAGTCTCCTCGACGATGGAGATGAATTTGGTGAGTTGATATATTTTTAAGTTTGTAATACTATAGTGTCTAGGAGACCTTGAAGCAATATATAGAGCTGAATGTTGGTTGTACTCATTTCAATAATTCTTGTGTGTTTCCAAAATTATAGTCTGTGCTTTCTTTCTTATGTACATGTTTTCCAAATATCTTATTTTTACATTCTGTCTTCTTCACATCGTAGGATTAGTCTATAATGACTAGGAATTCATACTCATATGCTCGTGCCATTGTATGCGATGTCCACAAAACTATTTCTTGCAAAGATGGCACGGAACTCATCTTAGTGATGCTCCATGTTAGCGGACTGTCATCATTCTACTTTTCACCAGACCCTAAATACAAACAAAGTAATCGAAGCACTATCTCTCTCTTGTAAGCATTCTCCCATGCAAACCGCTCTGTCTCTTTGAGTTTTTCTTTTGACTCCATAGCCCGATATATATTTATTTCACCTCCAACCACCACATCTTCGATACCTAATTGTGACAATATAAATCTGGCCTTGTTTATGTATTTGTGAGAGATCCCACTCTAGAATCAGAGGAGCCAACTCCCTTTTCTAAAGTGGTTCTATTGTTACCTTGGGATCCGCCTTCCTGCAACCTTGGGTGTGATTCTACGTGCTAACACAACCCATGTGTATGGGAGGAGATCCAATAGCATATATCTAGTTAGCTAGTAGATAATGTGATCTATGTGCCCATCATGAGTTTTAGAAATAAATTGTATCAATATTTGATTATGCATCAGTATGGGAGCATTGAGTACATTGTATTTTTGTATGTGAAATGTGAGCTAACCTTGACGATATTGTTATGGGCCATGCATGTCTTTCATATTCCTATAAAGGAAGAGGGATCTCAATCCTTGTGCATATTTTTTTTAGATTAATCACAAAACCTAAGTTTATTTTCTATTTGTTTTGGTTTATTTCTATAGAATCTGTATTCATGTTTACAAGTGTTCAAGGAATTGCAATTGGAGTTCTTGCATCGCTTAAGTGGGACAATTTTCATTTAAGGATTTTATATATCCTATGCTCTACACAAGTGGTTGCGACAATGTTTTTCTATTGTATTTGATATAAGCTTGCTAGTTGAAGCAAGTGGGTACCTCACCACATAATGATCACCTAAATAATTCAAAGACCCAATATGCTAAGCATACTACACTAGGGAATCTCCAGCATTATTTGTAACCCCACATGGTCTTCGGTTTAAATGCAATCAAAGACATCTATATCTTTTTATATGATTTGGAAGCAGATATGAAACAATTGGGTTTACTAGATTTACTAATACTAGTAAAGCAACTTAATCAATGTGCACTTTCATTAAATAAAATGGTGCTTTAACTGGTTGGCCATCAACTGAAACTGTTTCTCCTTCGTCTATTATTGGTGGGGCTTTTTATGCCCCATTTTATGTATTTTTCTCTATTTTTGTGCATACCTGCACTGTAGCTTTATTGCATCTGATTCTATGCTAGCTCATAGGAATCCATGAATATTTCTATATCTAAAATAAGTTCTAACCACCTATACATAAACAAATATATTTATAGTTTCTAAACTCACAATCGGTTTTGTGTACTTTCTTTGAAGCTTAGTCGACATCTTCTCTCAAAGAAAATTTTCCAAAGTATCTATTTTTTGCTATTGTTCCTATGTGTTGGACACCATTTTGTTAGTGTTTTCGATGTTATTTTTTGTTGATCAATGAGAAGGATATGATAACATAGCATATGTTATAAGATAGCATATGTTCATCTACCTTGGGTTCTTTAGAGATTTTACATCCAAATAAGTTTCTTCTTTTCATTGTTTTTTATTTGGATGGTGTAAGTTCTAAGCCATTTGTTGCAGGATACACACAAGGAAAGTAGTAAAGGAATGAATCTTACTTTGTCCCTATGTGATTGCAATAAATCCCTTGCAACGTATTTTTTGATCTAGGATTAACCTAGAGCATTCATTGAAGAAAGCCCTCCAGCTTATTTTTCTTTGACTCTACTCATTGTTGGTTGCATTTATGCTAGCCATTGAAGTAGCTTCTTTGCTTTACATTATCCATCATAAAATCCTAGTTATACTAGCAACGACAAGCAATAAATATAAAGAGATAACTAAAACATGCAACAATGCACAAATCTAGAAAACACTCAAGAATGCAATAGCCCCAATAAATCTCGCTGAAAATTTTAAGCCTGCAATTTTTTGTTGTGACACTTCATGTTTGCATATATCTCACAAGCCATGTCAAGAACATGGGATCCCAAGAATGCATAGAGCTAGACTAGTATCACTCTCTATCATTGTATATCTTTGTAAATTTTACAAATTCGACATATTGTATAGCACAGTGCCTAGTTTTCCTAGCAATGGCAGACAACAAATCTAAAAATTTTGCAGAAAAAAGTATCATCATAAATTTTTGAAGATCTAAAAAAAACTCAAGAATGCAACAATACCAATAAATATATATGAACCTTATAGGCCTGCAATAAATTTAAATCTCCTAAGCCATGTCGAGAACATGGGTTCCCAAAAAGACAGATCTAGATTGAGATCTAGCCTCTTGAAATTCAAAATTGAAAATGATTTCAGAGAATAACAAGTATATCTAGATGGTCGCAGGATATAGAGGCTGTCATAACTAAATGGAAGACATTCAAACATATATACAAAGAATAAGTGTGAGTTGAGTCTAGCTAGGGAATATGGGAAGAAGAATTGTTATTTTCTCTAATTGCGCCCTAACTTTTCTAGGGATATGTTTTCTCTTTGCATGCAATCTATGGCAAGTTTTTTTTCCACACCATAAAGAATATGCCACACATGCCTATGATATTGAAACATGATATATTATTTTTTATTTGGAAAAGGAGACATGGACTATTTATTAATTTTGTGTTGACCATCCATCAATGTATGTAAACCTCATTGAAGTTACAACTCCTTGACATAAGATTACAAACTTGTTTTTTACACATAAGACCACATAAGAGGATGCGATCAATGTGTCAATACTCTATCATATTCAAGAAACTATGAAAGGAACCTCGATATCCTAGCATAGGCTAAGAGTTTAGAAAATAGTTGTTCTTCAAGCATGCAGAGATATATTTGTATAAAACACACTGCACACATCTCTATAAACAATGGGAGAAAATGAGATTTTATAGTCTTAGTATTTTGTATCTTAATTGACCTTGAATTTTATTGATATAGTACTCTTGCATAATAGTATTGATTATTGATATAACGGTTTTGATAACAAGAAGGGAAACTGCTAAAACTGCAGTATAGAATCTCCACTATTAAAGACAAAAGTGGGAATCCCATGAATCTCAAACGATGAGTGTGTTTAGAAACAAATACTCTGAAATTAACTTCAAACTACGAAAATATGGACCTTCCTACATAAGAAAATCCACCCCAATCTTGACCACGATATCTTATAACTGTACCTATCAAACAATAAAAAGGAACCGGTTAAGTGTTCAAGTTCTTGAAGTCGATGGGTGACACTACACCCTTTATCAATGCCTATCTTTAACAAATTTTACTCATTGGACATACTCTATAGCAGGTTGCCTAGTTTTCCTAGCAGTGACATGCCAAATAAAAATTGAGAGAGAAATTGATGGCATAGTAAAAAAAATCTACAAGTTTCCATAAAGCTAGTTCCCACCTTGTATTTCCTGCAAGATCCTATTGACAAACTATATACTGTCATATACAAAAATCATATCAACCATAAAAGTCCAATGCATATATAAGTCAATCCAAGACCCATATTTGTAGAACACCAATAGATAGGATGTGTCAACATGATTTCATGAACCAGATATAGTAATAACGATAATGGGCAGTATTTACATTCCCTCGGGATAAATCAATTAGGTGTGCCATGCATCCTAGTTAGAAGAGATGCACTACATTCACCAAATAATGGAATAAAAAAAATCAAAGTTTTAACTCCATAGTTCAAAAGCAAGTTGATAAGATGGTTATTCAACCTTGTTTATTTTCCAACACACTCAAAGACAAAGCACACACACTATAAAATGGAAGAAACCAAAGAAAAAATGTCCACCATTATTTCCATGGCTTCTTTGGATGAGAAATCACATTGCATGCCAATTCACTTAATTTTCTACTTTTAATTGTATACTCGATATTGGAAACAAATGAAAAAAACGTTTATCTTGTATGAATTTCTAGCTCCTCCAAATATGCCAAGCAACATCCAAAGAGATTCACATCCAATCCCTTATTGGAATTTGTCTTGTCCAACAACAACAATGTCTTTCATCCTATTTGAGAAATGTTGTCTAGGCAATAAGAGCATGTGTGTCTATAAAAAAGAAAAAGGGTGTCAATTATACTCATTTGTGTATTTCCCTCCCATTATAGTCGTGAAACATTCACAAGAGGCAAGAAAATAATAAATGTCTTTTCAAACCACACCAATGAATTTGGACACACAATAGCCTATCATTTTGTTAAGGACTTTCTTAGTTAAACAAAAAAACAAAATATAAAACGGTCACACCCTGAAGTAAATCTCTATTCCCAAAAGGAAAACTATTAATAGGAACACATACTTGTATTTCTAGACCTCAGTAACTGAAATGTAAATTTGCATATTTGGATATAATGAGAATTATATCCAATTCTTCTCATATATGGATGTAAATTAGGTTTCTATTAACATTTTGAAACAAATTGCATGAAAAAAAGAAACGTATAGTATTCATGAAAGAAAAAAACATGACATATAATGAAAGGACTTGAATGAGAAAAAAAATCAAGAATCCATTCAATAAAAGGGGTTGTTAAGATATATATATATATATATATATATATATATATATATATATATATTTATCAAACAATAGGAAAAAACATACACTTTTAACTATTAAATAAAGAATGACATACAAAAAAAAACTTCTTTAGGTACAAAATCAACAATTTTAGTGGAGTTTCGAACAAAACCATTGAATTCTTGCTAATCAACAGTAGTTGCAACATATTTCAATATATTCTCTCATTACCTTGTTTTCAATCCAATGTTTAAATTTCTACTTTGACCAAAAAAGGGTGGATAGAGAACAACTTTTTATTCAATAGCAGAAAACCATATGCATTTCAGTTATGCAATATGTAAGAGCCATACTGGCCACAAGTTTTTTGATTCTTTGAGATACATAGACAGTGCAGATCTAAACACAATTGAAATCAAGGAAACCTTTGCTTTTCCTCTAACATTTAACATAAACTAAAATCATTTTATCAGAGCATTAGGAAAGCTCAATAGAATTCTTGGAACTTAAAAAAACTATGTTTTGCCTATATCAACTAACATAAACTAAAATCATTTTATGGGAACTTAACTTACTAATACTAGTTAAGCAACTTAATCCAAGGGCACATTCTTTAAATAAAATGGTGCTTTAACTGGTTGGCCATCAACTGAAAATGTTTCTCCTTTCTCTATTATTGGTGGGCCTTTTTATGCCCCTTTATATGTCTTTGTCTCTTTTTTGTGCCTACCTCCACTGTAGCTTTATTGCACCTGATACTATGCTAGCTCATAGGAATCCCTAAATATTTCTATATCTAAAATAAGTTCTAACCACCTATACATAGAGAAATCTATTTATATTTTATAAACTCATAATTGGTTTTTTGTACTTTCTTTTCAGCTTAGTCGACATCTTCTCTCAAGGAAAATTTTCCAAAGTATCTATTTTTTGCTAAAGTGCAGAATTCTCTTTTTGCTATTGTTCCTATGTGTTGGACAGCATTTTCTTAGCATTGTTGATTTTTTTTTGAGCTATTAGAAGGATATAATAATCCTTGTGGATTGAATCTAGCATATGTCCATCTATCTTGGGTTCTTTAGAAATTTTACATCCAAATAAGTTTCTTCTTTTCATTGTTTTTTATTTGGATGGTGCAAGTTCTAAGCCATTTGTTACAGGATACACACAACGAAAGTAGTAAAGGAATGCATGTTACTTTTTCCCTATGTGATTGCAATAGATCCCTGCAATGTATTTTTTGATCTCGGAATAACCTAGAGCATTCCTTGAAGAAAGTCCTCCAGCTTATTTTTCTTTGACTCTACTCATTATTGGTTGCATTTATGCTAGCCATTGAAGTAGCTTCTTTTCTTTACATTATCCATTATAAAATCCTAGTTGTACTAGAAACGACAAGAAAGAATATAAAAAGATAACATAAAACACACATCAATGGATAAAGCTAGAAAACATGCAAGAATGCAATAGCCCCAATAAATATAGATGAAACTTTTAATCCTACTATATTTTGTTGTGACATTTCATATTTGCATAGATATCCCAAGCCACATCGAGGACATGGGTTCCCAAAAATACATATAGCCAGACTAAGATCACTCTATATCATTGTCTATCCTTGTAAATTTTACAAACTCGACATATTGTATATCACATTGTCTAGTTTTCCTAGCTATGGAAAGCAACAAATCTAAAAATATAGAAGAAAAAAATGCATCATCATACATTTTTGAAGATCTAAAAAAAAACTCAAGAATGAAATAATGCCAATAAATCTAGATGAACCTTTTAGGCCTGCAATAACTATAGATCTCCCATGTTGTTTTGAGAACATAGGTTCCCAAAAAGACATAGATCATAGATTGAGACCTAGTCTCTCAAAATTCAAAATTCAAAATTCAAAATGATTTCAAACAATAACAAGCATATCTAAATGGTCGCAAGATCGATAATGTATCATAATTGAATGGAGGGCATTCAAGCAAATATACAAGGAAGAAGTGTCAGCTGAGTCTAGCTAAGGAACATGGGAAGAAGAATTGCTATTTTCTTTGATTGCGCCCAAAATTTTCTAGGGATATGTTCTCTTTGCATGCTGTCTATGGAAAGGTTTTTTTGCACGCCATAAAGAATATGCCGCGCATGCCTATGATATTGAAACAAGCTATATTATTATTTATTTGGAAAAGGAGAAATGGATTATTTTTTAATTTCTTGTTGACCAACCATCTATGTCTGTAAACCTCATTAAAGTTACAACTCCATGACATAAGATTACAAAACATTTTTTAGACATAAGACCACATAAGAGGATGCAATCAATGTATCGGTCCTCTATCATATGCAAGAAACTATGAAAGGGGACTCGATATCCTATCATATGCCAAGTCTAGAAAATGTAGTTTTTCTTCACGCATGCAGACATTAGAGGAAATTTGGGGTCTAAAATGGGCCTTATAAGAAAACGTGCCAAAATAAGTTTTTGTGAGTTGGAATTCAAGAACCAATAGAATTTCAATAAAATAAGTCAACCATAATGGTTGAATTGATATATTTGTCATTAAAAAAAACTACTTTTTTTGTTCGTATTTTCGACATATCTCATTGTGTTTTTACTCAAATTTCGATCGGGAGAGCTCGTTGGATGCGGAATTTGATTCTGCATCCAACGAGTACCAACACTGCATACTTTTGATGGGCCCAGCTACCCCAAAAACAAGAAATACCTGAAAAAACGTGATGATGACATCATCATCACATTTTTTCAGGTATTTCTTGTTTTTGGGGTAGCGGGGCCCGTCAANATTCACATAAAACACGCTGCACACATCTCTATAAACAATGTGGAAAAAATGAGATTTAATAGTCTCAGTATCTTGTATCTTAATTGAGCTTGATTTTTATTGATATAGTGCTCTTGCAGACTAGTATTGATTATTGATGCAATGGTTTGATATAAAGGAGGGATATTGTTCAATCTACAATATAGAATCTCCACTATTAAAGAAAAAAGTGGGAATCCCATGAAAATCAAAGGATGATTGTGTTTAGAAACAAATAATCCAAAATTAACTT
Organism: Pseudotsuga menziesii; assembly: GCA_001517045.1. NCBI lineage: Eukaryota > Viridiplantae > Streptophyta > Pinopsida > Pinales > Pinaceae > Pseudotsuga > Pseudotsuga menziesii. The sequence goes on from LPNX010613434.1 coordinate 277,415, forward strand.
TGAACTATGAAAATATGGACCTTCATGCATAAGGAAATCCACCCCAATAATGAGCACGATATCTTATAAATGTGCCTCTCAAACCCTAAAAAGGAATCGGTTAAGTGTTCAAGTTCTTGAAGTCAATGGGACAGGATACACTCTTTATCAATGCCTATCTTTAACAAATTTTACACATTGACCATACTCTATAGCAGGTTGCCTAGTTTTCCTAAAAATGACATCTGAGATAAAAATTGAGAGATAAGTCGATGGCCTAGTAAAAAAAAGATACAAGTTTCTATAATTCTAGTTCCCACCTTGTATTACCTACAAGATCCTATTGACAAACTATATACTATCATATATAAAAATGGTATGAACCGTAAAAGTACAATGCATGGATATGTCAATCCAAGGACCATATTTGTAGAACACCAAGAGATAGGACCTGCCAACATGATTTCATGGACTGGACATAGTAATAACAATAAGAGGCACTAGTTGGGTTCACTAGAGCTAGATAAATTAGGCGTGTCTTGCATCCTAGTTAGAATAGATGTGCTACATTCACCAAATAATGGAATAAAACAAATATCATAGTTTGAATTCCATTGTTGAGAAGCAAGTTGTTGACATGGTTAGTCAACCTTGTTTATTTACCAACACACTAGAAGACAAAGCACACAAGCACTATAAAATGGAAGAATCCAAAGAAAATATGTGCACTATTATTGCGATGGCTGCTTTGGATGAGAAATCCCATTGCATGACAATTTACTTAATTTTCCACTTGTAATTGTATACTGGACATTGCCAAACAAATGGAAAAATGTTTATCATGTATGAGCATCACATCCAATCCCTTATTGGCATTTGTATTGTCCAAACAACAACAATGTCTTCCATCCTATTTGAGAAATGTTGTCTACGCACTAAGAGCATGTGTGCAGATTAAAAAGAAAAAAAATGACACCTATAGTGGCAAGACAATAATAGATGTCTTTGCAAACCACACCAATGAGTTTGGACACATAACCTTTTTTTAAGGTATTTCTTAGTTAAACAAAAAAAATAACCATCACACCCTGAATTAAATCTCTATTCCCAAAAGGAAATTTGTATTTCTAGATCTCAATAACTGAAATGTAAATTTACAGACTTAGATATAATGAAAAATGTATGCAATTCTTTGGATGTAAATTAGGTTTCTATTATCATTATGAAACAAGTTGCATGAAAAAAACAAACTTACAATGAAGAAAAACATGACATATAATGAAAGGAAATGACTTGAATGAGAAAATAAATAAAAAATCTATTCAATAAAAAGAGTTGTAGAGATATATATATTTTTATCAAACAAGTGGAAAGCACATTCACTTTAATTATTAAATAAATAATTGGAAAAAAAAATTCTTTAGCAACAAAATCACAATTTAAGTGGAGTTTCGAACAAAACCATTGAATTCATGCTAGTCAACTGTAGCTGCAACATATTTCAGTATCTACTCTCATTACCTTGATTTCAATCCAAAGCTTTATTTCTACCTTGACCAACAAAGGATAGAGAACAACTTTTTATTCAATAGAAGACAACCATATGCATTTCAATTATGCAATATGTAAGAGCCACACTGGCCACGAGTTTATTGAATCTTTGAGATACACAGACACAACTCTAAACACAATTGAAATCAAGGAAACCTTTGCTTTGCCTCTAACAGCTAACATAAATATTGCATAATTGAAATGCATCTAGCATATGTTCATTGAAATGCATCTTTGAATCGAGCATATGTTCATCTATCTTGGGTTCTTTAGAAATTTTACATCTAAATAAGTTTCTTCTTTTCATTGTTTTTTATTTGGATGGTGCAAGTTCTAAGCCATTTGTTGCAGGATACACACAACTAAAGTAGTAAAGGAATGAATGTTACTTTGTCCCTTTGTGATTGCAATAGATCCCTGCAATGTATTTTTTGATCTAGGAATAACCTAGAGCATTCCTTGAAGAAAGTCCTCCAGCTTATTTTTCTTTGACTCTACTCATTGTTGGTTGCATTTGTGCTAGCCATTGAAGTAGCTTCTTTGCTTTACATTAATCCTATTTGTACTAGAAACCACAATAAAGAAATATAAAAAGATAACATAAAGAAAGCATCAATGCACAAAGCTAGAAAACACTCAAGAATGCAATAGCCCCAATAAATCTAGATGAAAAGTTTAAGCCTGCAATATTTTGCTGTGACACTTCATATTTGCATAGATATCCCAAGCCACGTAGAGGACATGGGTTCCCAAAAATACAATGGTAATGGCAAGCTTGATTTCAATCCAATGCTTTATTTCCACCTTGACCAACAAAGGATAGATAGAGAATAACTTTTATTCAATAGCAGAACACCATATGCATTTCAGTTATGCAATATGTAAGAGCCATACTGGCCACCAGTTTATTGATTCTTTGAGATACATAAATGCAACTCTAAACACAATTGAAATGAAGGAAACCTTTGTTTTGCCTCTAACAGCTAACTGAAACTAAAATCATTTTATCTTAACACCAGGCAAGCTCAATAGAATTCTTGGAACTTAAAAAGAAAACTAAAATCATTTAATGGAAACTTAACTTAACTAGGCAAGCTCTTTGGAACTTGAACCGATCGGCAGAGTTCGGCAAGCTCAATAGAATTCTTGGAACTTTAAAACAAAAAAACTATGTTTAACTAAAATCATTTAATGGGAATATAACTTAACTAGGAAAGCTCTTTGGAACTTGAACCAATCGGCAAAGTTTGACAATATCGTTCCAAAGCTACAAAATAGCAGTGTCAGTGTCAGCGTTAGTGTCTCCTCCCAGAATTCCATCTTCAATTTGCGGTTTCACAGTTTGGAAAATCTTCCCCAGAGTTTCCAAACCCATTGCATGAGCTCGAAGATCTTCTTCGTCTGCATTGCTATCTTGCAAGGCCATCTGGCACACATGCAAGAGGGTGGCCTCAATATCAAGCACATTTAATTTCCAGAGTGAGTGAATCAGCAATTCTTTGTTGGACTGTAGAAATGCTTTCAACTGACTATAATAATTAGAATAATTTTGTGCTATATGCAGCTGGCGGCTCAAATCTAGTAGTAATTACGCCGATAGGCGTAAATATCAATGGTATTTTTGGGGTGGACTTGCTTGAGCGGATCATCAAGATCCTGCAAATCCCACCAAGTGGATGCTTCAGATCACCCCAATCATCTGATCTTTTAACTAACAGTTTATAACTTAACTAGCCCCGATTTAGGAGTCTGTTAGGAGAGCGGATAGCAGATTTAAGTGTTCATAGGAGATGTTAACCACCAAGGAATTTGTTAGCATAAATACAGGAGATGTGGAGTCTGTTAAGTGGATTTAAGAGTTCGTAGGAGATGTTAACCACCGAGGATTCTATTAGAGTAAATACAAGATACGTGGAGGAGTCTGTTATGTAAACCAGTGCCCCTTCAGTAATGTTTCTGCATTCAGTAACCGTTTCTTAAATCGTATGCAAGATCTCACTCAAATCGAATCAAGATGTAAAGAAGGACTAAGCAATCCGCAGAGGAAGCAGACGCAGCGGTGCCCTATCATTGTTCACAACCATGGATATGTTTTCGTGGATACTGTAAATATTGCCGCCGAACAGCCCTACGCGCCTAACAACCCTTTCATTCATCGATGAATTGAATCTGCTCCTCACTTTTCCCTGTCTTCGCAGTTGTCGAACCGAAACATGGCAACGATTTGGCATAGTCCTACACCTGATTTACTGTGTGGGAAGCTAAATGTGTCAGCGCCTATAGCAGAAAGAAAGGGAACCATTGCAGGATATTCAGGGGATGTAACAGGCAAAGGTGAAGGATACGGTCTGGCTATAAATTTATGGTTTCTGATTATCATTATGGGATGCCTTGTAGTGTTCACAGACAGGCTTTTAGCAGTTGTATGTGCTTCCGCATGGTGGTATTTAGTTCCCTGCTTGCTTAAAAGATATAATGTGGTAAGCGTTACGATAAAGAAATCAGGAAGAGAATTTAATGGGTTTTGATTATCATTATGGGATGCCTTGTAGTGTTCACAGATAGGCTTTTAGCAGTTGTATGTGCTTCCGCATGGTGGTATTTACTTCCCTGCTTGCTTAAAAGATATAATGTGGTAAGCATTAAGATAAAGAAATCAGGAAGAGAACTTAACAGGAGTGTGAGCAACGTTCGGCCCTTGACTAGCATGAGCAATCATCATGGTGAAAGATGGAAATTTAATAAAACAAAATCTAGAAATTGTAATAAATCTAGAATGGTCATTTGAAGGGTAGCCATACCTAACCTTAAATTTTGCGTAACAATTACAGAAGCGTACTTCTTTTATAATCAGTGTACAAATTGTACGAATTGGCATCTTGCTGCAATGGAATGTTGGCCTACCAGAAATATCAAAGGCAGAATGTTAGAAAATGAGCACAACGGAGGATCTCACAATTTTAATGAACAGACTGAAGCACAAATGCAACCACAGTTTCACTGGCACAATGGAGGATCTCACGGTTTTAATGAAGGGACTGAAGCACAAATGCAGCCACAGTCTAACCGGTACAATGGAGGATCTGACGGTTTTACTGAAGAGACTGAAGCACATATGCATCCACGGCCTAACTGGCACAACCGAGGATCTGACGAATTTAACGAAGAGACTGAAGCACAAATGCAGCCACAGTCTAACTGGCACAATGGAGGATCTAACGATTTGATTGAAGATAGTGAAGCACAAATCCAACCACAGTCTAACCCGGCAGTGGGGAGAGCATTATCTCAACAAATATCTCTTCAATTTAATCCATCCAACACTAGCATCTCAGCAAGCGAAGCTGATCAGGTTAGATCTGGTCACATCTAGCTGGTTTTGTTTTACATTAATATTGTTAGGCAGGGAAATATCGTTTACCCATCAACATGCAAAATTACAAAGTAGTCAAAATACAAATTAAAAATCATTGAGTCCCAATTCTTTAACCAAGAGCATGGAGTCAGATTTATTTTCAAACCCTTTTTTTGTTTTGTTTTCCTCATTCTCATTATTAGTCAATATTCAACTTCACAGTTCAATCTCTAAAGCATTCCCAAAATGTTAACATTTTCTGTTCAATCTTGATCCGGAGTATGCTTGACAGTTCAGCAAGCTTGTATAGATCCATATAGATCCATTTACTTGGTATATATTCTTTTCAATAGGCATTTATGTTGATATATTTTTAGAAAATCCTTAGGCTCCTATGCTTTTATCTTATTTTTTTAATAAAATCTAGATTGTAATTTTACTAACAAAGAGAAAACTGATATGAGAGTCAGAATCCCCTGAAGAGGAAGAACCCAATTCAAGATACCCATGCAGATTTTGTGGACAAAATTTTGCTAAATCTCAGTCATTAAGAGGCCACATGAATCGCCATTGTCCAAGTATGTAACATATTATTTATGCACCTTTGTATTTGCAATTTAAATTTATTGGACATATTCTGGTGCATTTTGTTGCAGCGGGCATGATGATTAAAGGTTGATCAATAAAAGGCGTTCAGATTTTCTATAAAAGAATCCCTCGTCGTTTTAAAACAAGAGCTATTCGTTCCAGAGCTCCCACTAAAATCCCACTTTGAAGGGAACTTTCTTTTAACTCGTCCACATATTTTGAATTTAATATTACAATATTTTTTTAGACAATGAAATTTATTTAGAGAATTTTTTGTAATACTTTTGCATTAGAGGTATGACCACCTCTAGATAATATTGATTAATTTGAGAACTTTATGGTTAAGATGATATGATTTTCATAATTTTTTATTATTATTAATTTTTATGTCCTTTCTCTATATAATATGAGTAGGATTAGTATAATATGAGTGGGATTAGTAGTTAAGAAGTGGTTCCTTTCAAAAAGTTATAGATTTAAATCGGAAAAGGTAGGGTATGTACATATTAGAAAGCATGCAGCCCTTTGTCCTGGAAACAAGAAGTCTCATACACCAAAATTAAAAGTTGTTTTTCTTCTTAACTTATATTTGGGATGTTAAGGCCATGTTAATAAAAATTTGAGTTTAAATAATTAAATAACATTATTTTATTTATAAATATGAACACTACTTTATTTATTTATAAATACAAATACAAACGACTAGTTCTAAAATTGTAGACATCTAGCTTTATTTTTATAGAGATGTGTTCTAACTATATTTTAGGTTTAGTTTTGTGATTATTCAATGTGTACTTCATGTTTTAAGATAAATGTTAATTAAATATCGAAATTTATTAAAACATTCAAGCCTTCCCAACTATGAGGACAAAATTAAGTGCTAAATATTGAATATCACAAGCCTTGTTTTGGCACATAACTAAAAGGTTGAAATTCAATGCTTAGGATTTATTTCAAAATTTGATCTTAAAAAAGATAGTTTAATATTTTTTTGTAACATCTAATTAAGATAAACTTAATTCAAAATTTTAAAGATTAAATATAAGGATATATATGTTTATTTTGATGTCTATATTGGATTGGTATTTTATAAAAAAAATATTAAGAAATTTTTAGAATTTTAAATTATTAAAATTTATCTCAAGATTAAACAAAATCTATATGTAGGTTTTGCAACGGTGTTGTTTATTTATTTTCGTAGGTACATTTCGTTGGAAATTTATGGGTATTTCCTCGCATTCGCATTCGTGAATTAATGGTATTTAATTTAATCTAAAATAGCTTGATTAAGTATCAATTACTACCAACTAAAACACGTTGAATTTCCTGTGTACGAGTAAGAATTAAAAGTGATTGTTGCGGGAGCTATGGGTGTCGAACGTGCATTTTCTTAATTCAAAAAGCACAGACCATTTTTCATTTTTGCTTTCTTTCACTAAATGTTCATATTGTGATAACTGTTCAAGACCAAAAAAGTATTCCTTGGAAATTCAATTTCAATTTTTTAATTCGTTCACTAGATCGATCTGAAGATTATGGTGTGTTTCACATCTTAAATTTTGATTCCATGTTTTCAATAGCAACCAATGAAATTAATTTATGATAGTTGTTGCATCTTTTTTTCGAATAGAATTGAAAGTTTTTCTAAATTTCTTTTGATAAACTTTAATTTCTCAATTGATATCCATTTTAAAGTGAATATTACTATCAATTTAAACTGAGTATTACTACTTACTTACTTCTCTTTAATATTATATTTATACCTATTATTGGTCACCATCCTAATTTTATTTATTTATGCAGTAGATATGATATATGAATCCGTATATATTTACATACTATACATGATGGTACTTTGGGTATCCATATTTCCAATAATCCACTTTGTAATCAAATCTGTTCTGATTCAACAAACAAATCAAAGAATTTCAATTTCCAGATATGATTTATGAAGTTCAAGGTGTTTAATTATTATCTCACAAAGAATTGAAAGTTTTTCTAAATTTCTTTTATAAACTTTAATTTCTCAATTGATATCCAATTTAAAGTGAATATTACTATCAATTTAAACTGAATATTACTACTTACTTACTTCTCTTTAATATTATATTTATACCTATTATTGGTCACCAGCCTAATTTTATTTATTTTATGCAGTAGATATGATATATGAATCCATATATATTTACATACTATACATGATGGTACTTTCAGTATCCATATTTCCAATAATCCACTTTGTAATGAAATCTGTTCTGATTCAACAAACAAATCAAAGAATTTCAATTTCCAAATATGATTTATGAAGTTCAAGGCGTTTAATTATTATCTGACAAAATGGTAAATAGGTGATGAGAACATGATATGTAACACATTTACTTTGTCTTCAATTTTCACAAAATAATCATAGCCATTAGTTTCTTCATAGTTTTTTATTTCTTTGTTCCTATTAATAAGTGATGAGAATTTAGCTTGTGGTTCTCAACGAATCTTTTTCTTCAACCTTTATTTCTCATTTTATTTATTTTGATAAATATGTATCAACTTAGAATAATGTTTTTTTTTTAAGTATGATGTTTCCTCTCACATTGGAAAATAAGGAGTTTGTATTTCAACTCATAGTTTCTTTATTGAGAACTCTTTATGAATATATTCATGTGAACTTTTTTTTGAATATATTTATGTGTTTGTGACTCACAAATCAATATATATATATAAATTTGTTTCTCGGATGACTGATGTAAGAATATAGAACAAAATCCAAGACTTGACATATCCATAATGTGACATTTGAAGTTCATGTCTAATATGACAAAGGATTATGTCCCATTCTAACATTCATTAAGGATTAAAAAATGATATACACCGACAAAACCCAACATATGACACATTCATAATGTAAGTTTTGACGTCCATCATTGTGACATTCATCAAGGGTTATGCCATATTCTGATGTTTATTATAGTTATGTTGCATTTTGACATTCATTATGGATTATGTTGCATTCTATTTTTCTTAAGGGTTATATTGTATTGTGACATTCATCCATGGTACATTCTTTAATGGCTTTGTTGCATTGCAACATTCATTGATGCTTACATTATGTTGGATTGCGACATTCCTCAATAGTGCATTCCTTAATGGTTTTGCTGCATTGGGACATTCATCGCAATGATCAAAACATTTATTCATGGATATTGAAATTTATCATTCCTCAATGCTTATCTCACATTATTCACCATCATGTTCCAAGAATTTTCTTGATATATATATATATATATATATATATATATATATATATATATATGTT
>LPNX010613491.1:0-20484 GCA_001517045.1 Pseudotsuga menziesii
GTACACATTTTAAACATGAAAATTATAAAAATATAAATTTACTAAATTTGAAAACAAAACTATAAAAACATACATTTACTAAATTTGAAAACAAAACTATAAAAAAATACATTTACTAAATTTGAAAACAAAATTATAAAAATATACATTATCAAATTTTATAAATTTATAAAAAAAAAAATTTAATTCCATTTAAATTGAAAAATGTTACCTCTTTGCTCCGACATTGTGATGAGGATGGGTTGCTTTGGGGCGATGGTCGCTGTTCCTCGGTCAAGTTCGCTGTCCCTCGGTTGAGCTCTGTCCTCGGTCGAGTGATTGAAAATGACAATTGGGGCCCCCGCGGCCCCTTTTTATAATTTTTTTTGAAAAAGTACCTCGGTCGAGGTATGTACCTCGACCGAGGTCCATACCTCGGTCGGGGTATTTATTAACCCTCGGTTGAGGTTATAATACCTCAACCGAGGGTTAATAAATACCTCAACCGAGGGCTGAAAAAAACCTCGGTCGAGGGATTTATAGAACCTTGGTCGAGGTATTAATACCTCAATCGAGGTATGTACCTCGACCGAGGTCCATACCTCGACCGAGGTCCATACTCGGTCGGGGTATTTATTAACCCTCGGTTGAGGTTATAATACCTCGATCGAGGGTTAATAAATACCTCGACCGAGGGTTGAAAAAAACCTCGGTCGAGGGCTTTATAGAACCTCGGTCGAGGTATTAATACCTCGGTCGAGGGATTAACAAGCCCTCGACCGAGGTACGTTTTTTTGTTTTTGGCAATATGCGCTTGCCAAAAAGTGTTACCCAGGTCCATGGATTCACCCTACATTGACACATAGACTCTAATAACCTCAATAGGCCTAAATGCCAAGCCGACCACCCCAACTTTGGAGGTATGGAGTGAAAAACTCAGAAATTGTCAGTCGTTTATTCAACAACCAATAATAACCAAGGGAAAAAACACCCTGGGCTGATTGGATTGACAAATGAAGTCTAAGAGACCGAGTCGTTTACAGACACTATCATTCTAGAACATTTATTACAATTCCCCCATGGGGTATGAACATGTGATATGATACAACAAGCACTTCCCAGAAGTACTTCCAAAGGTCTTTTTGAAGTCCAAACAAGTTAACCCTGTCCAGTTCACCAAGCTCACTTGATAAAAAACCACTAAGTACAACTTAGGTGGTAACATTCTGGCTCCATCTGGGATGTGTGCCTGATCTGGTCTTTAAGGAAAGGAGAGGATACAAGAACATCAGAATCTCTGGTCTATACCCTATAAAAACATCTCAACTTGACAAGAAAAACCTTAGTAGCACAAGTTTTATAAAAAACCAAATGAACCATTAAGCTGATTTATTTAAACAAAATAAATGTAACTAACTAAAAGAAGCCAAGTTTTATTATAGCTAAAAATAGAAATGCAAAAATCACGTGCTCTTTTTCAAGGAGCTTATTTTCCTACTCTAAGCATGATATAAAAAGGGTTAAGTGTAATCAGAAATCCAATTTAACCACCTAACAATTTTATTAACATAAGAAAAAAATTGCTTGTCTTTGGTTACCAGCCAAAGTAAGGATACTTTATTTAGAAAATGCAAACCTGCGTGATGATCCGGAAGGGACGGGATGGATGGGAAATCATAGGCATAAAAAATGTCGTCAAACTTCCTCCCAAATTGGTAAGTGCTTGCGTAGGCTGCTTCTATCCATGACTGAATAGGGTTGATGTACAAATTGGAATGATGAGGTAGATTTACTACACCATCATACTGATCATCAAGGCTTACCGGATGATAATTCACTGTATAAGCCCCAAGCAGCTCCAAGTCATGAGGAAACTCTATATGTGAAGATGATAGTTGAGACTGATATTCTAATAACTGCATCACATCTGTCTTTTCACAAAACTGCTTCTCCATGTCTTCATTACTTATACCCTTGTTTGGCTCTGCATGATATGACTCTAAATGATCATATAAGAGTTTTGAATGCTGCTTTTCCATACTAGGATTTTCCAAGGTCTCCAGATTCATGCTTCCCTCTATGGAAGTATAGTAGATTGTACTTCCACAAATCTCTAAAAAGACACTCCCCTTGCTAGATATAGCATAGATAGGATTCTTAATAAGATATCCACAAAAATCCCAATAGTCATCACCATCATCTATGTTAAATGTGATGGATTTCCCATTGATGATATCAGGTTCTGATATCAAGTTCTCTTTCTCTTCATTACTGATATCGATATATGTCTCAGACTGATCATGTGGATAAACTGCATGCTCCCTTTTTATATCAAAGTTTCCCAAGGCCACATGGTCCATGCTCTCTTCCTTAGATATGCCATCAACAAAACCATCAAAAGTTTCTGGTTCATTATTTTCCTCTTTATTCATGTCATAGACTGGATTTTCCATGAATCTACAGTATTCCTCATCAACATCTTTGTCGTGGATAAGGGAGTCTTCGTCACTTGTATCATGCTCCAAGATATACTTGTCCTCATTTTCATACTTATCTTCTTCAGAGAAAAGGTCACAAGGTAGTAAACCTTCCAGACTGTCATCATTCTATGGAAAACACATAGGAGTCCCATCATGTATATTACAGTTTTCATCATAAGTTTCACTATAAGATTCTGCAATGGTTTCATCCTCAGGATTGTACTATTTAGATGGTGACAAAGGGTAGGCCTAGCCTACCATGTATATATGATCAGGCTTGCGTGAATTTGTTTCCTGATTACTGACCTCCACGATCCCATGTTCTATAACTTGGTTAGCTATGTAGCAAGTGTTTTCTGGGTGGAATTGCTCACAAGGTCTACACCATGGAATTACTTCATCTACCAGGTTAGTTGAGTCTAACTAGTTTGGAATCCTAGGCTCTTGCTGAGGAAACTTCTTTTGATACACTTGATTCTATTTTGGCTGAAAATTCCTAGGTCCACTATTTCTCTCCAGTGTGCCTATTCTGTTTTGGATTTTATTCAATTGCACAGATTGGTTTGTCATGAATTGGTCCAATAGGCTAGTTACCTTTTCCATGGGGTCTTTAGAGGCTCCCTTTTCTTCCGATTCAAAGGCTTTTCCCTTAGTGTAACCTGGAATGTTGGATTTTCCCGAAGATTGCATATTCCTTTCTATTTTCTCGGCCAGATCTTCAGCAGTTTTTAGATCGACCGGATCTTTGTCCCTTAACTGGTACCTCAAATCACCAGTGAAAGATTTGATGTAATATATGAGGATGGAGGCATCCCTTGGCTTGATTTCTCTAGGGAGGTACGCAACCACACGCCTGAACTTAGTATTAAATTCATCCATGGTTTCATTCTCCGTCTTCTTTATATCATGAAGGGCAGCAAGCAAATGTCTTGGTTCTTTCTTTTCCCCCCATTTGTTCTTAAAACCTGCTAGGAATTCATTAAGGGTTTTATATGAATCATCACCAAGTTTTTCATACCACTCCGCAGCATCATCCTCTAAGGACAAAGCAAAGAGCTTCATTTTGATATCTTCATGGTTAGAGGCAACATTATCGCAGTAACTGACTAGGTGCCTTTAAAACTTTCGGAGATGAGTCTTGGCGGTGGTAGCATTATTTCCCTCTGGGGAGCTTCTTGATAACATCATTCGGAATGTAATGAGGACTACCTGCTATCTGAGAAAAGTCAAGGGGTTTGTAAAATTCCATCATTTCTTAAGATTAGTGAACATGACTCTCTACAAATATGTGATGGATATTTGAGAGGGATTGGTCTCCTAAATCTTCAAATTTTCTATGAGAAGTCTGCCTATTCAATCTTTCCCTAATAAACCTTTCGGGATCAGGGAGAGGATTGAATAATTGTCGGCGGTTTCTTCGGGTAGAAATTCTTGAAGGGATGTTTAGATAGTGGAGTCGCCAGATGGATCGAGTTTTAATTTTTATGTTTTTTTTAAAGACTAGATCAATCAAAAGTTTTTGTCTTTTTAATTGTTTAGCAAAAAGTTAAGCTAAGTCGTACTCGGGAATAAAAAGATTTATCCCCGGCAACGGTGCCAAAAAGTGTTGCTACCTTTCACACACCTGGGTCACGTGGCAGAAATATTCAAGCCACTCGATGTGTCCTTGGGGGCAAGTCTTGAGTTAAGGCTGTCACCTTGTTCTTGACTCCTCCGTTTAGGCTCAACTCCTAACGAAGCCAAGGGGGGTAGACCCTATTAAGTTACTAAGGATGATTTCTTAGTGTGATGATATTAAACTGAATCAGTTACTTAGGAGTTTGAATATTTTAACTATAGACAATTAAAGATGACGAGATACGAAAATAAACACACAAAAGCACAAAGCTGATACACAATATATATATGAAGCAAAAATGACCAGTACCTTAAGTTTCACTCTAAGTTTTCATCATGTATATTACAATTTTCATCATAAGTTTCACTATAAGATTATGCAATGGTTTCATCCTCAGGCTTGTACTGTTTAGATGGTGACAAAGGGTAAGCCTGGCCTACCATGTATATATGATCAGGCTTGCTTGAATTTGTTTCCTGATTACTGACCTCCGACATCCCATGTTCTATAACCTGGTTAGCTATGTAGCAAGTGTTTTCTGGGTGGAATTTCTCACAAGGTCTACACCATGGAATTACTTCATCTACCAAGTTAGTTGAGTCTAACTGGTTTGGAATCCTAGGCTCTTACTGAGGAAACTTCTTTTGATACACTTGATTCTATTTTGGCTGAAAATTCCTAGGTCCACTATTTCTCTCCAGTGTGACTATTCTGTTTTGGATTTTATTCAATTGCACAGATTGGTTTGTCATGAAGTCCGAACAAGTTAACCCTGTCCATTTCACCAAGCTCACTTGATAAAAAAACCACTAAGTACAACTTAGGTGGTAACAACCTCACAATCAAAACATGAACTCGAGGACCCATGATCAGTCTAGTGGTGATCAAGATCCGCCGGAGGGTAGTGGTCATGGTTGCATCAACATGGTATGTGCTACGAAGGTTGTGACCCATGCGAAGGACCATGGTTCGTCACAACCCAACCCAGGAAAGGAACCTAATCCACCAGGGACTCCTCTGCGTATTGAAAAATCTGTGGATAAACCTGAAGTTGCACCTCACATTCCTAAGGGATTCCTTAAGTGTTCGAGGCAAAATCCTAATGCCCGAGCCGCCTAGAACTATTTTGTTGTCGAGGATTTTGGCCACACTCCTTATGTGATGTCTGCACTAGAAATACTTTATAGTTTTCCTTCGCAAAGGAAGGCTTTGCTTTCTGCCCTTGGTGTGAATGATGATAATTCTTCCTCTGTGATTAAATTTGAAACCACAGGACTTAAGCCTCGCTTGCCTTACTATGTGTCTCTTTTGATTCATATAGAATGTCTTAACATGACTGTTAAGTGCACTGTGATTGATGAAGGCACTGTTGCTTCTATGATGTCTTTATCGTGTTGGAAGGGTTTAGGTTCCCCTGAGTTGTCTAAATTCGGTACCATGTTGACCGCATTTGATGGGAGATCCTTTAGGCCGCACGAGATTCTTCCTTCCCTTAAGTTCCATTTGGGAGGAAAGACTGTTGAGATAGAGGTTGAGGTGGTTGATGTGCCCCTTGACTATAATCTCTTGCTAGGTAGGAATTGGATGTACAGTATGCAAGCCATAGCTTCTTCACTATTTCACATTATATGCTTTCCATTTAATGGGACTATAGTTACGATTGATCAAATGTCATTCAAGAATCTGTCGGTTACTGCATCTTCGGGAGCTTTGATCCTGATTGTTGAGCACTCTCAGCCGGCAACCGGGAGTGTGGGTGTGGGCATGTATCCATCCCTTATGGGAAGCTTTAGTTGTCCTGCACCTGTCCTTATGATAGGGTCTAGTTCCAGTGAGGCTTCGACATCTGTGAGATCTGTGTCTTTTTGCATGAGACATATGGAAGATCCTTGGATTCTTTCCACACCAAATACTTCAAGTAATCCCATCGTGACGGACGTGTCGTTGCCTGCAACTATGGTAGCTTATCAAGCTAATATTGGATGTGTTTCAGAGCCTAGTCCTTCCTCTTCGCGAACGGAGGAGGAGGACCCATATGTGCTTTCTGCATGGGTAGTTCAGTCTTCTCACGTGCATGACTGCCTTGATAGTGTTTTTCCTTTAGACGAAGTGATTATTGAGGCCATGTCAGGGGTTGAGCCACCTTGGGAAGAGTTGCATCATAGATCTTATTTTCTTCCTGAGCTTGACCACTTGGAACGTGAGGACTTTAGGGACGTTCTTAGTGATAGAATTGGTAGTCCCATGGTTCCATTAAACTCTCTTGGTCCGATGGTTGATGGGAACATGGCAAATATATATCCTACCATTCCTATCAATATCTCTTGTGATCCTTGCAGGATTGAGAATCTCTATATTGGGGTAGAATGTTCCCATGCTGAGATTCAAGAATACACTGAGCTGTTTAAAGAATTTTGTGATATCTTTGCTTGGTCTAACGATGAAATGCCAGGTATCAACCCTCACATTGTTGAACATGAGATTAAAACTTATCCCAATGCTAAGCTTGTTGGACAACGCTTGCGTGTAGTGAATCCTAGGAAAGCACCCGTGATTAAGGCAGACATAGAGAAACTGTTGAAAGTCGGTTTTATCTATCCCATTCCCTTGATGGAGTGGGTTTCAAATCCTGTTCCGGTAGATAAGAAACAGGGAGCGATCCATATATGCACTGATTTTCATGACTTGAATCGTGCCTGTCCTAAAGATAGTTTCCCCACACCATTTATAGATCAAATCTTGGATGAGTGTGCGGGTAGCGAGTTATTTTCTTTTATGGATGGATTTTTTGGATACAATCAGATACAAATTAAACCTGAGGACCAGCATAAGACTACATTTATTTGTGCTTGGGGAACCTTTGCATATCATAAAATGCCTTTTGGCCTTAAGAACACTGGAGCCAATTTTCAGCGGGCTATGACCTTGATCTTCCATGATCTCAAATCTATTATCGAATTATTTTTGGATGACCTTGCTGCTCATTCTCGTATGAGAATGTGTCATTCCTATCATTTGAGATTAGTATTTGAAAGGTGCCACCATTATTTGGTCAGGTTAAATCCTCACAAGTGCATCTTTTGCGTGAACTCTAGTCGCTTATTAGGGTTCATTGTTTCCAAGGAGGGCATAAGAGTCGACCCTTTGAAGGTTGAGGCAATACTTCAGTTGTCTCCCCCGAGGAACATTAGACATATTTAATGTCTGCAAGGCATGGAAAACTTCTTAGGGAGATTCATTGTCAACTTTGCAAATTTGACTAGAGGCTTTATGCGTCTATTGAAAAAGGACACCACCTTTTGTTGGGATGAGCGAGCCCAAGAGTCCTTTGATGCGCTTAAGTAATCCCTAGCATCAGCCTCGGTGATTAGTCCCCCAGACTATAGCCGTGATTTTCTACTTTATGTCGCCGCGTCCATGGAGACGATTGGTATGGTTTTGGTTCAAGAGGATGAGGAGCTCCAAGAGCATGTCATATACTATCTGAGCCAGAATATTATTGACACGGAGATCTGTTATTCCCATGTTGAGAAGCTTTCCCTAGCTACCGTACATGTGGTTCAACAGTTGAGACATTAGATTCTCCTTCGCCAGACCTTGGTTGTAACCCATGTCAATCTGTTTCAATTCGTCCTCACTCAAAGGATGAGTTGGGGAAATTGTAATAAATGGATTGTCATCTTACAATAATTTGACCTCGAGTTTGTTTCGGCAAAATCGAACAAATCATTAATTTTTGCGGAGCTTATATCGGATTTCCCAAGCGAAGCCAAGGAGATGGTTTGTGAAGATACGTTTATCGATGAGCACATCTTCTTAATATCAAATTTGGACCCATGGTATGGGGATATTATCATATATTTACAAACATTGAAGGTCCCCACTCACCTCTCACGGGATGAACGACGAGGATTACATCGCATATCCAAGAATTACCTCATAGTGGATAATACCTTGTACTGCCATGGGGTAGATTCCATTTTACGTCATTGTCTAACTCATGAGGAGGCTGAGCTCATGCTGAATGATTACCATGGAGAGGTGTGTGGTGGTCATTTATCCGGGCTTTCTACAGCCCAAAAAATATTGAGAGTGGGTTATTTATGGCTGTCCATATTTAAATATTGTGTAGATGCGGTAAATAAGTTCCACCCTTGCCAGGTTTTTACACGGAATATGCACTCGCGACCTACCTCATTATATCCCATCATCACCACTGGTCCCTTCACTAAGTGGGGGCTTGATTTTATGGATTGCAACCCAGCTTCAACTAGGGAGCATCATCATATCATAGTGGTTGTTGACTACTTCACGAAATGGACTGAGGCCATGCCTATAGTTAAATCCGATGGTGGGACAGCTGTGCACTTCGTATTCAACCAGATTATTACTTGGTTCGGTATTCTGAAGGATCTTGTCAACCACCATGGCTCGCACTTTCAGAATCATATGATGGAAGAGTTGGCATCAAAATTAGGATATAAGCAAGAGCATTCCTCCTCTTATTACCCTCAATCAAATGGATAGGTAGAAGTAGTGAACAAATCACTCAAATCCATTCTCCAACAAACCATCGCACAAATCAAGACTAATTGGCACATTATGTTATATCCTGCTTTGTGGGCTTATAGAACCGCTGTTAAGACTGCCACGGGTTTTTCTCCATATCAGCTTGTACATGGAGTGGAGTCAATATTGTCGGTTGAGTGCAAGATTCCTTCTTTGAAGCTAGCTATAGAGCTCTTACCAGACACTTCCCCATTGGAGGAGCATTTGGTCCACCTAGAGCAACTTGATAAGCAGCGTCGAGATGCCTTGGTGGCTCTAGAAGTGAATAAGCATTGTGTTAAGGTCTAGTACAATAAGTTTGTCCGTCCAAGGAAGTTTAGTGAGGGAGACTTGGTCCTTTTGTGGTATCAACCGAAAGAACCCTTGGGGGCAGGAAAGTTTAACCCCATGTGGCTTGGTCCTTACGTCGTTAAACATGTGTTAGAGAAGGGCACTTATGAGTTAGTGGATTATGAGGGAACAGCCTTGGAGGAGCCTAGAAATGGGCTCTATTTCAAAAAGTACTATGCATGATTTTCAACCAAGGCTAGTCATTGTATATTATTGTACAGTTTTGCATAGGTAGGTATTTTTCTTATGATGATCAGGTTTGTGATTAGTTTTCGTTTCTTTTGACAGATGTCAATGGAATCTTCCACCTTCATAGGATTCGCGAATGGTGTGAGCCATCACACTCAACACTCAGCTTTTGCTGCTTGGGTGATTTATACTCCTATGGGTCAAGTATTGTCTTCAGGAGACATATGTTTATGGCCCTCTTCAAACAATGTTGCAAAGTATAGTGCCGTTATTGAGCTTCTATGGGATGCCATTTCACATGGTGTTCTCTCTCTTGAGGTACGACTTGATTCAGAGTTAGTAGTGTCACAGCTTAATGGTTTGTACCATGTTAGAGATCCGACATTATTTAGAAGATTCTTACGTGTGAGATTGTTAGAATGGCAATTTCACAGTATAATATGCATACATGTTCCAAGAATCAATAATCAAGTTGCTGACTCATATGCTAACTATGTGTTAGATTGGCATTTGTTTCATACACAATAAGCTCATCACAAACATAAATTTCTACACATGTAAATAAATAAATCGATCATCCTAAAAGTTTTTATAAACATCCAAAATGTGGTAATACATAGTGTCCTAATACAAAACTGGGGCTCTCAAGCCACCAAAATATAATACACAGTAGTACAAAATGTATCACTCCCAAGTATCTAAGCCTGTGGAGGAGGAGGGGGCTTGTGATCATGGAATGTCA
The DNA here is from genome assembly GCA_001517045.1 of Pseudotsuga menziesii. Lineage (NCBI taxonomy): Eukaryota > Viridiplantae > Streptophyta > Pinopsida > Pinales > Pinaceae > Pseudotsuga > Pseudotsuga menziesii. Next base: position 9,908 of record LPNX010613491.1, read on the forward strand.
CCACGGCTCTAGCTATTCATCCAAATAGATGCACCCATGCTCATGGTACACCCACCACCTGGCACTACATGGCCTCAAGAAAGTCCTCAACTTGCGCCATGCAGGGTACTCTGTGGTTCAATCTCACGAAGTTGGTTGGTATGAATGCTTTGGTGCGTCCACTCCGCATCCACACCCATGATGTCGTCTCCTCTTCCCATTCATCTATGATGAGGGAAGTCTTCAAACCATTGTGCTCCCACATCTACATGCATATGGTAGATGTCACTATGTATTATCACCCAAAAACATGTCTTTTGATTCCACATAATCAAAAAACACAAAAAAAAATTAAATAACTCAAAAAATTTTAAAAGAGGGTTGAGATTCGTTACCAATGTCATCGTATGCCAATCCTGGTGATAGCGGCATGTCTGGGTCTCCCCAGAAATCTATCCCCGAATAGGGGTAGTCATCAATGGCAACTATATATCGTCACCACCATGGAAAGACATCAATTGGATAGGGGTTGGACACCCTACCTCCACCCAGTCTGCGCATCGCATCGGCCCAACGCCATTATGTTGGATCTCAAACCCTGTGTGGAGGAACGTCAACTCTAGGGCTCAATCCTGAGACACGCTCGAAGAAGAACGTGCTCTGTATGCTACTAAAATCGAAGTTTCGCACCCTGCCCATCTTGCAGTTGCTGAGCTGTTGTTTCATGTATCTCAACAATACCATACTCCAGTCATAAACGGTGGGCCTCATGCACTCCATAGCATAGAACATCAATGGCTGTGAGGCCTGGTGGAGTGAGGCTAGCCCCTCTATCCTACCCAGTGTTAGTAGCATGGCCTTTAGGCCTAGCACATGTATGGAGTTAGTTGGGATCTAACTCCCCACCTTCTATGTGTCAGGGTAGCAGTACACCATAATGTACTCATCTATAGTTAGGCCACCTGCGGTCCTGCGAGAGCGTAGGTTCAGCACTTCCCCCCATCAGGAAAGTCCAATAATAAAGTATATGTCCTCCACTTCTATGGTGAGGGACATCCCATCTATTTGGAACGACTCTGAGTCTAGATCCCAGTAGTCTACTAGCATCTGCAGCAGTCTTGGTTTGGCCCATATACCACCAAGACACCAAAACTTGTAGAGCCCGCATGACCACAAAGCTTGTTGAGCCATTAGATCTGCCATTACTACCCCTTCTACATCATTGTGCTCAAATTCTCTCCATTCTAGAACCATCATGCACATGAAATCTGAGTTTGATCCATTATAATACTTAAAAATCATTGAGTGCGACCACATACGCGACTGTTTGCTAAACATCCACGTATGTACACAACTTTGAGGGCATTTTCCACATATATCTAGCCTTATATGCGAAAAAACACTCAATTTCTATGTGGGTCTAGGCGCGCATTTAATATGGGCCTAGAATCCTAAATACACCATGGAAATTGATAAAATTTGCATCAAAATGAAAGAGTAGAGCATGGGTAAGTACCTGGAAAAAATGGTAGTGGATTCCGCCGACTGGATTTCCTAGAATTCGTTGTTGAAGTTCTAAGCTCAATTGGGTAAAAATTTCAAATGTTATATAATGTTTTGAATTTTTTACTATTTATAGAAATTTTGAAAATTTTTGAAAATTTTTACCCCCTTTTCTATAGTTTGGACCATTTCTAATCCTTTTGGACCGTTTTTTGGACTAATTTATGATGTAAAAGACCATTTTGAGCGTTGTTTCAACCGTTGCTTTGACCCGTTCGTGCTCGTTATAGGTATGATGTTTAAACTGCCATATAGGTTAAGATCACCTCCAATTGCATTTTGCATTTATGACTGTTTCATTATAGCCTTAGGTATGAACCCATTCTATTGTGTTACAGAACCTTCTTGTTGTTTTATAAGTGGCATTATGTGAATGGTAGAGCTTGAACTTACATGGGTACCCTAGTTAGCGCCTTATTTGCATTTGATGCCCATGTCAACATTTTGTCCCTTAGGGTGTGGGAGTCCATTGTATAGTATTTATGATGACATTTCACAAGAGCCTCTTACTCCTCTTGATCTTTTGCTGGCCTATTTCCCTCAGGACTCCCTTAGGTCAAGTTGTAATTGCATTATCATGAGCTTTGCCTACCTTATTGAGCCTTACGCCGGCTTCCCTGACATTGAGTTTCAGCCATATTGCCCAAGCTTGTCTCATGTCTAGCCATGCAAAGCCATTTTATATATCCTTTGTAGCTTGATTCCCTATTTTTACTAGGATGGGACTTTCCCCCGAGTGTCACTATCCTACACATGTATCCTTGCATTGAGCATAGGTATGTTCCACTATTTGGAACTAGTTTGTTTTCCCATTATGACACTCATATCCTCCTAGTCTGTAACTATAAAGCAGTTTTATTCTTTTTCAAGCTTTTTAAATATTTGAAAAATTTCAAAAAAATTTAAAAACCAAAAAAACGGACAAGGAAAGATGTTATCTTTGGCAGCTGTCGAGTCACGGTTTCCTTCGAACAGAGCACTGTATATCACATCCGCCGGTTGGGTTTATAGTTTGACTTTAGGAGCTGTACTCATTTATCTGAGTTTATCTCCACCGACTGGTTAAGCTTCCAGTCCCCATGGAGCCTCTGTCGATGACATGTCCCAGTTTTGTATATCGAGTCTATGTTGCCTTTATTCAGTCACCATTCATCGTTATGTTGTTGTTTGAAGGAAGTTAAAACCTGAGTCGACCATTCCTCAGTTATATTGACTTTGCATGTCGTCCATTCTCGGTACAATTACTGGTTCGTGCACCTTATGATCGAGTCCTTCCACATTATACAGCTTTGTTGAGTACCTCGTGTTGGATGATGGGGGATGCCTTAATGCCCTCCTTCCAATGGATTTCATCCCATCGACTTCAGATCATTTATTATGGGATTGGAATCTAGAGTCATTTTTGAGTGCCTTGAGACTTGTAGTCATCAGTGGTAGGTTCTCTCACCATCGACAGTTTTTGGGAATACATCAATGTCCCCTGATCAATGGATCCTCTCAAGTGTTCGACCTCAACACACCTATTCACACTTATTAGTTTGCACTATAGTACCTTGATTCCCATTATCATTATCGATGGGTGATCTTGTGTCTGTTAACGATATACATCAATGATCGGTAATCAGACGATGGACTACTATGTTTGACCTCGACACCTCTATTCACATAGTACGACTTGTACTCGTAGCGGTTTTTGTAGATGAACTTCCAGATTGGTGGCATCTCTTATATGCTACCTCCTTGATCATGCCGGTGTTCATGAGATTTCAGCTCTTTTGACTTGATTCCAGTGTGTGTTAGACATTTCCAGCTGTTATGGAGATCATGATCCTTTGTATATCTTCATCATGGAGATTCTGATCTATGTATATTGTACGTGGCAATGACCACTTATGTCATATTTTGTATCATGCCTATTCATGGCCATTGTACTCTTATGTATCCGGGACTACTATATGTATTTGTAGTTTATGCAGAGTTGTATCATTGTACTATGTTGATTGGGTGGTTGGTCTTCCATTTCGGATTCTTCATCACTCCACTTTTGGGATGGACTTATAATGTATTTCGTTCATCGTATGACCCCTCTAACCTCACACATTAGGGGGCATCTGTTATAGCATATTTTACCACACTAGGTGAATCACACTTGTATGGCCTTCCCCTGTCCCTCTGCAAACTCCTTAGACCCCTTGGGCTATTTTTTGTCCTTTGATGTTTCGTGGACCATCCCTAAAAACATGTGAAAATTGCTATACGTGACTTTTAAACCCTTTATCTCGTATATACACGGGATTGACCTCTAAAACAATGTACATCGGGATGTGTACAAAAATCCAAATCCTTTTGGAGTTTTCCTTGACATGGATCCAACTCACTTGTCTCTTGGCCTTCCATATGCCTTGATATCGCTCGGATTCGACCTTTCATTACCCCATTGAAAAGATATATAAGGAACCCTTTGGATACATTGAAGGCATAAGAGAATTGAGAGCAAAGAAACTATAGTCCATTGTTGATGGAACTTGTGCTTGATTCTGCATCCCTTTGTCCCTTGGAGCACTTTAGTGTTCTTCCCAAGCTTGCCTTTTGCTTGTGAGCTTGCTATCGAGAGATGGAGGATTGAGGTGGTGGAGGCCCAAGTGGGGGATTCTGTTTCTCCGATTCTTAGACGTGCCGACAGAGGTTGTATTCATTGTAATCTATGATTTTATATTAATAGAAATATCTTTTACTATCCAATAATGTATATTTAAATGAATATTTTATCCATGGATGATTTCAAATGCTTATACGTTGTTGATTATATATGCTAGAGTAGATCTAACACCAATATATATAGTATGCTTTTCTTGTTTACTTATTGTTGAGGAATTGATTCATCAATTCAAGCTGAATTTGGAAAGCTCAACGGGGATCTACTTCAACTGTCTAGAATAAGGTACGAGTTTTGATCCTTTAGTGTTAGATATTTGCTTTCTCTTGCATATTGGAAAGGATTGATTTCCTGGAGTCAAGCTGTCTGTTGTGGTACCCCAAGCCATAGGAATTTCTCTCCATAACAGATAGGTGATAAAGGTTGATACCTATGAATTTGGTGCTAAGTCAAGCACAACATGTTTTTGATACACAAGCAGGCTTACACATAGCCAAGGATACACAAAACACAACCAAGCCAACACAGTTGGGTTTATCAGGCCATCCAAGAGCTGGGAAAGGCTAAATGCTAAACTGGTGGGCTCATTACAATGCTAGGGACACCTACACCAAAGCTAGCCTGACTTCTAAGACACCCACACACACCCAACACAAGGAATCAGTCCCTTCTCTGCTATACAGTCCCTCAGGCCCTAACTTCCCTTCCAGTGCTATTCAGGGGTTGTGGAGAAGAAAGCCAACCCTCTAGCTCTGTCTATGTGGTTCCCAAATGCACCAATTTTATCAAGAAAACCAAGCCCTCATCCCTACTCCAACATAGTCTGAAGACCAACCACTGCATACACGCAGTCAAACAAGCGTTTCATAGCTTGGATAGGGAAAACAATTCTTGAGTTGTTCTTGGCCCTATCGTGGCCAAAACGACTCCAAAACAACCTACAGTAGCCCCAAAATGTAAAGGCAGACATAGCCAACCAACATGGGAAAACAAGAGCCCGTTCTCAACAATGAAGTCACCGGGGAAACTTACACAGTCCGAGGATGGAAGAGAAAAACCTGGTTCTCAGCTGGGCAGGGGAAAAACATATACACAAGCCACAAATCGGTAAGGAAAACATACACATAGTAGAAAAACGTGAATTCCCTTCACAGGGAAATCATAGGTGACAGAACACGACTCCCAACTCACTGCGCGAGTAAAAACAAGGAAGAATCCTGTGCGTGAGAATGAACAGAACTACCGTCCCTGCGTGAGGATGAACAAATCCCTACCTATGCATGAGGATGACCTGACAATGGAGAGAATTGCATAGTGGAGAGAATGGGGAGTCCGCATGGAGTGATGGAGGTGGTGGTTTTCCTTTCCAACTTGAGGGTCAACCTACTGGTGGAGTGTGCATGTGGGAAAGGATTGACAGTCCTGCCACACTCCACTCCCCAGCCATAACTACCCCAACTAACAGCAGAACTTTTTAATGGTGGTAGTTGGATAAGACAAGGGAAGGTGAGCAAGTCAAAAGGGTTTAACAGCTGACACATGGCTTTTCCCCATAGGTTCAAAGTTTAATAATCCCCCCCCCCTTATCCTTAGGAAAATCATGCCCTTTTCATCATGGTTGCATTGACATAGCTGGTTGGGGTTCATTTTAATTAAAGTGCATATTTACATGATGCCGAAACTCATATGTGTCGTATATCATGATATACCATCGGCAATGATTTCAATTTCCGAACATAACACAGCCAAATAGATGGTGGGAATTTCACCTTTAGCTCCGCACCATGATTAATTACAATATATACATCATGTACATTTAATGCATCAAGCTCAAAACTGAGGTGTTACATTAGAACTTCACAATAAGATTAGAGTGGCTGGTGAATCTTCTCTACACATCCTGAAGAGTACTGGAAGGGAAGGTGTATCCCAAGGGACTATGGAGTAGAGAAGGGGACACTTCCTTGTGTTGGGTGTGTAGTCAACATGGATTCCATGTCAAATAGATCTTGTGAAGGTGTCCTTAGCTATGTGGATGAGCTCACTAAATTAGTAGTTTTTCCTTTCCACTGCCTTAGCTGCTTGTGAAACGCAAAGAAGATTGGCTTGGTTGAAAGCCTATGAAACCCAATTGTATATTGGCTTGGATGGGAAGCCTCTGAAACCCAATAGGATGTTGGCTTGGAGGAGCAGCCTCTGAAACCCAATTGGTAGTTATCTTGGATGTGTATTTTTGTTCTTTGGGCCATCTGTGTAATCCTTGGTTGGACACCCTGTGAATCCAAACTATGAAACATGGCTTGGTTGAGTAGCCTGTGAAACACATTTATTGGCTTGGCTGGTCCTTAATGTGGATGTTTTCTTGACTATGTACAGTCTATGAAACCCAACTGTTAGTTGGATTGGCTATGCAGCCTGTGAAACCCAATAGTGTTTTGGATTGTTTCTTGGACACTCTAATAAACCCAACTATGAGATGGCTTGGTTGTTTAGCCTGCGAAACCCATATGTTGGCTTGACTGTGTGTTATGAGTTTTGGCTATGTGTAAGCCTGTCGTTATCTAGTTCCTTATGGAAATCATGCCCAGATCATGGGTGGCAGTGGTTTTGAAATATTAATGAACACACTAGCCTATGGTTGGGTGGAACGTTGCAGTGACATAGCTAGTTGCGGGATAGCTTAATCATCAAGATAAGTAGCTATGTTATGCATGTTTATGTTATGTATTTTCTAATGATTTATTATGATCATGTTGAATGCTTATTGATGGTTAAGTAGAATTTTACTTCTGTTATGTTTTCCTGCATTTTACTTCTGCATATGCCTCGTCTTTTCGCAATTCATTTGTGTTCCTAGGAAAAATGAACCTGTTATGGACAAGAGCTATTCCTCTACTCTGAATTGTTCAGATATAGAACAAATAGTTCACAATAGAATTGGAATACTTTCCCTTAGTTTCCCCATCTTGATTTATGAGTGCCTCTTTTTGTTTTAAAGAGTTCAAAGAGGGTAACAAACACTCGTTGTATCTCATCCGAAGACAAGTCCATTCTCATACGTTTTACGAACTTGAGAAAGGAGGGTCTCTCAGTGTTTAGTTTAACAAGTCCAATGAAATTCAACTCGGTATCATTCATGCTTAGAGAGTCTGAATGAATACGAAAGAAGACTCCAAAGGGTCCTTTTTTTGTTAATAGTCAATTTAAACCGAAAAACAGATAAAATACAGTCAAAAAGACGACTCCTCAAATACTTTTATGAGCATGAAGAAGACAATTGAGCTCAATAATATTTTCACATTTAGGGATTCTGAAAAGAGTTTAAAGAATAATCCAATAGGTTTCTTTCGTGCGATGAACAGGTTTTACGACCCTAAAAAGAATCGAAAAAAGACTAGGAACTTTGATACTAGGTTTTGGGAGCATGATCAATGTGTCAAAATAAATGCTCAAGGACCTTTTCCAATTTTCAGAAGTACAAAAATTCAAAAACTGAACTTCCCCATAGCCAATACTGCTTATTTTCGTCCCTACAAGACTTTTAAAAGGACTATTAGTCTCCCAAAATATTTAAAATGGATTTTATAAACTATGTAAAAGGGTATTTTTGATAAAAATGATTTAAAAATATAAAAATCCCTAAAAATATGTTATAAAAGATAAGTAAATAGTAAAAACCAAAACATTTACCACTTACCAAACCTTGAAGACCATTTTGTGAGAATTGGAGTGCAGATTTCAATCGGAGATTGTGGAGCCGTCACCTGTCCGTTTTTCACATCATTAGATCCAGGTAAAAGCTAAAAACCCCCTCTTCCTTCTTATAGTTTCCATTTTTTTATTTTTTTTAGGTTTTAGAGCCTTACGACCAAATTTAAAAAATGCATGGCAGGAACCGCTTCTGCCCTTTACGGGAAGAGCGGTGCCCGATAAGAACCACAGTTTTTTAGTTTTGCTCACACGGTGGCGCCACTCTGTCCTAAAGGGACATGCACAGTTTTGGCCGTGAGGTCCAACAAACACATGCCCCAGTCAAATTAAAAAAAATTAAACATTTGTAATGGTGGAAAATGCTTCTAAATGGTTGATTAATGGTTTTTGACAGGTCATTTGGTCAAAAAATGGTGACTGGGAAGGAGAGACAACATGATGATGATGATGCCCATGCTGCAAGAGATGTGGGTTGTAAAGCTACCTTGATAGGATGTGGCCTCTTAAAATTCTTTTCTACTCCTAGCATGGTTTCACATGCACATCTATTGGAGTACATCCTACGGATGTGGAATCTAAAACAATATTATTTTCAGGTGGGATGACTGTGGAGGTGAAAGATATCTATTTCCTGACAGGTTTATCTAGACGAGGAGTGCCTATTTCTCTGACAAGTTCCCGAGGTGGGGACATCACTACACAAAATCTTATTTTTCCCCATTGCTTCGCAGGAACAAAGATTTCAGGTAAGAAGCGGACTGTTCTATTTACTATGCAGAGGGTGGCAGGGATCCAGGGGGCCAACCAAGAATACGAAGAACATATGATGTATGCCCTGGAGGCCATGTCACCCATAGTATATAACTGGGTCGAGGCACTATTACGTATGTTCAAGGATCGGCTGACGAAATGTCGACAAGGAGAGTTGAAGCAGTTTGGGTATGGGACCATCCTAACATGCTTATTATTTGAGAGGGTACCCCTCATGTGGCCCCAGGTTGTATTTACAAAGATCATGGCTCCCCATGTTGTATTTATAGAGATCAGGGCTAGAGACCCCCACATGCTGTGGTGGGTGGAGATTGTTGAATTTTCATATGCTTTGCTAATACATCAGTATTTCATTTCATTTTCATAACAAAATCATATAAGCAAGATCACTAAAAGAAATAGTATCATAAGAACAACACAGATTTATCCTGGGAAAACCCTAAAGGGAAAAACCCAGCAAAATCTTCCTCAATATAGATGCCCCAAAAAAGGTAAAAGATAAAACCAGCAAGGAGATCAAATTAGCCTGATCCTCCTCCTTCTCCAGCTACTTCTCTCCTCCACAAGTGCGCTACTCAAGTGAGTGTGTGTGTCTCAAATGAGGAGCACTACACCTCTATTTATATTCATCCATTCACTTAAGTTAACTCATTTGACATGTAGGCTCAAGTTAAATCATGTAGGCTCAAGTTACATATGTAGGCTCAAGTAACCACACCCGGGTGCTGATGACCCACCTTTATAATTAGAGGGGACTACCTCATGACTCTTATTAGTTATTCCGATTAGGAGCATCGGGGTACAATGTAATACAAGTGGTTCTCCCGGTAGGACCATCGGGGACCACAAAAAGATACATATAGAATATTCTTCGAAGTTACAATATTTCAACACTCCCCCTTAATGAGAAGGGTATTCTACAGCAACATCAACAACAAGAGTAGAGATAGGGGACATCATCAACATCAGTAGGGTAACACATCTATAAATCATTGGAGGCTTTTCGACATTATGTAGTCTTCATCTTCAATCTTCAGTCTTCATCATCAGCAACATCTTCAGTCTTTGATCAGCAACATCTTCAGCATTTTGATCTTTCAATTAGCAACGACATCTTCAACCCTTGGACCTTTCGATCAGCAACATCTTCAGCACTTTGACTGTTTGATCAGCAACAACATCTTCAGCATTTTGACCTTTTGATCAACAACATCTTCAGCACTTTGAATTTTTCGATCAGCAACAACATCTTCAACATTTTGACCTTTCGATCAGGAACATCTTCAGCACTTTGACTTTTCTCAGCAACATTATCATCAACACTTTGCCCTTTCGATCAGCAGCAACATCATCATCATCATATTCTGATCTATCGATCATAATCATCATCACATTTTGATCTTTCGATCAGCATTAGAGGAAATTTCAACTCAAAATGGGCCTTTTAACTTTAACTCAAATTCCATGTCATCATGTGTTAGCTAATGAAATTCCTTTAAATTTGAAATACTGTATAGGCCTTAAACACTTTTTTAATATAAATTTGGGGATAGGTATCATAAAAAAAACTAATTTTTTGTTTGTATTTTCGACATATCTCCCCGTGTTTTTACTCAAATTTCGATCGGGAGAGCTCATTGGATGCGGAATTAAATTCTGCATACAACGAGTACCCACTCGGCATACTTTTGATGGACCCCTCTACCCCAAAAATAAGAAATACCTGAAAAAACATGATGATGACATCATCATCACATTTTTTCAGGTATTTCTTATTTTTGGGGTAGAGGGGTCCATCAAAAGTATGCCGAGTGGGTACTCGTTGGATGCAGAATTTAATTCCGCATCCAATGAGCTCTCCCGATCAAAATTTGAGTAAAAACACGGGGAGATATGT
>LPNX010613491.1:20559-41870 GCA_001517045.1 Pseudotsuga menziesii
ATGAAACATCATCATCATACTCTGATCTTTCGATCAGAAACATCATCAACATACTCTGATCTTTCGATCAGAAACATCATCATCATACTCTGATCTTTCGATCAGAAACATCATCAACATACTCTGATCTTTCGATCAGAAACATCATCATCATACTCTGATCTTTCGATCAGAAACATCATAATCATAGTGCGTCATCATCATACTCGGATATTTAGATCAGTACGTCGTCATCATCATACTCTGATATTTTGATCAGAAACATCATAATCATAGTGCGTCATAATCATACTCTGATCTTTAGATCAGTACATCGTCATCATCATACTTTGATCTTTCGATCAGTACGTCATCATCATCATACTCTGATCTTTCGATCAGTACGACATCATCATCATTAGCAACAACCTGCAATCCACAACTCAAAGACAAAAATTCTTTGGATCACTTTTGGACTTAAAGTCCAGGGATGATACAATCCCACCACATTTTCGACAATCGAAGTTACCAGATTGATTACAGGAGAATCAGTCCCTATCACTTTAGGACTAAGTCCAAGGACGATGCAATCCTACCACATTCTCGAGGACCGAAGCCACCGGATTGATTACAGGAGAATCAGTGCCTATCACTTTAGGACTATGTCCAAGGATGATCATAATCCTACCACATTCTCGAGGACCGAAGCCACCGGATTGATTACGGGAGAATCAGTCCCTATCACTTTAGGACTATGTCCAAGGATGATGCAATCCTACCACATTCTCGAGGACCGAAGCCACCGGATTGATTACGGGAGAATCAGTCCCTATCACTTTAGGACTATGTCCAAGGATGATGCAATCCTACCACATTCTCGAGGACCGAAGCCACCGGATTGATTCCAGGAGAATCAGTCCCTATCACTTTAGGACTATGTCCAAGGATGATGCAATCCTACCACATTCTCGAGGACTAAAGCCACCGGATTGATTACAGGAGAATCAGTCCCTATCACTTTAGGACTATGTCCAAGGATGATCTAATCCTACCACATTCTCGAGGACCGAAGCCACCGGATTTATTACGGGAGAATCAGTCCCTATCACTTTAGGACGATGTCCAAGGATGATGCAATCCTACCACATTCTCGAGGATCGAGGTCACTGGATCTATTATGGACAGATGTCTCGGGATGATACAATCCCTCTTCATTCTCGAAGACAGAGGTCTCCGGATCACTTTAGGGAAAGTTCCCAGGGATGATACAATCCCACCACGTTCTCGAGGACCAAGGTCACCAGATATATTGTGGACAGATGTCCCGGGATGATACAATCCCTCTTCATTCTCGAGGACCAAGGTCTCTGGATCACTTTAGGGAAAATTCTCAGGGATGATACAATCCCACTACAACATCACTACTCCCCCTTTCGAGGAAGTTCTTTTCGAACAAAACCAAGCTTGTCTAGAAAGTGTTCGAACTCTACTCGAGGCAAAGGATTTTTTAGTACATCATCATCCAAACCATCATCATCTACATCTTCAGTATGTGAATACTGAACTATCACCATCTATATCTCCAGTATGTGAATACTGAAATATCATATATATCTTCAGTATGGGAACGTTGAAATCATCATCATCTATATCTTCAGTATGGGAATACTGAAATCATCATCATCTAAATCTTCAGTATGGGAATACTGAAACATCATCATCTCTATATTCAATATAGAAATACTAAATCACCATTATCTACAAGATCATCATCTGCATCTTATCTTGTATGTAGAAATACTGGATTTCTATGTGTTACGTCGAAACACAGGGTTCTTTGTCATCACAACTATGGTTATCACATAGAATCATTGTAGTATCCATCTTCAAGTCAAAGAGACCTGATATCAGCTTCTGAAGCCATATGACTTCACAACTTAGTAGAGCAATCTGCTATGTATTTTGCTTCAACCGTGCTAAGAGAAACACTAGACTATTTCCTGCTAAACCATGAACTCGTAGCAGACCTCAAACAAAAGCATCTACCTGATGTGCTTTTTCTATCTGAGATACTTCCAGCCCAATCTGCATCTGTGTAGCCATACAATATATACTCATGTCTACCATCATAGTATAGACCAAAGTCTATAGTCCCTTTCAGATATCTTATCACATGTTTTGCAGCTACTAGGTGAACCCATCTTGGTTGAACAAGATATTGAATTAAGGTGTTCACAGCAAAACAAATGTCTGGTCTGGTATTTGTTAAGTACATCAATGACCCAATGATCTGTCTGTAGTGAGTCACATCCACTAACTCTAATGAGTCATCAGCTAACGGCTTCAGGTTGGAGTCCATGGGTGTGTCCATGACTTTGCATTCCAACATATTGAATCTCTTCAATATCTCTACCGCATACTTTCCCTGGTTGAGAAATATTCCTTCTAAACTTTGCCATACTTCCAAACCTAGGAAATAATGCATTAACCCAAGGTCTTTCATCTCAAATTCTTATACTAGTTTCTTCTTACTTTCCATGATGTGTTTCTCATTCCCTGTCAAGAATAAGTCATCCACATATAGTAATAGAATGACAGGTTCATCTTCTACAACCTTGTAGGAAAGGTTAGGATCGACTTTACTCTTGGCAAAGCCCATGCTCATCAGGAAGCTATCTATTCTTCCATACCAAGCTCTGGAAGCTTGCTTCAGGCCATAGAGGGCCTTCTTCAACTTGCATACTTGATTCCATCTATTTTCAACTTCAAATCCTCATGACTATTTGATGTAAAACTCTTCCTCAATCATACCATTAAGGAAGGCTTGTCTTTACTTCATCATGGAAGAAACTACCATGATAGTTTTGAAGGAAGTGTACCTTACTTCCTGGAGTAAGTGTCTCTTCAAAATTAAACCTCTAGCCACAAGTATTACCTTACTTCTATCAGCAACATATCTTATCTTGCAAATCCATTTGGAAGATACCACATTCTTGCTTTCTGGTTTGAGTACTATATCCCAAACATCATTCTAGTATCATAACATCTTCTATGAGTTTGTCTTCTCAGGTCATCAACATATCCTAGTCTTCTGTATTCAACCTTGAAGGTTGGAACCCACTTTAATCTTGGTAAAGTCTCGATCCATCACAAAGCTATCCATCATGTCATACCATGTCGAACTCAGATATAATTTTCTATAGTCACTCCCCCTGAAGTGGAGTATCATATTCCCTCTTCATTCTGTACAGGTGGTTCTATGCTTGATATATACTGGTCAATAGAGTATGTCATGTCATAGTCTACTCTTTCTGAGGCAAATCACAAACCTTGCTTTGTACACTTGTTCTTGTAGATCCATATGGAAGATACTACATACTGCCCTTTATGTCTCGAAATCATATCGTATACAGCATTCCCCATGATCAACTATTATTCTTTGATCATAGCTTCTTTCATAGCATTCTTTTTTTCATCTTGAGTTATCTCTTGTACCCATGGTGGTCTTCATCCTTTAAGGTGGATCTACTGCTCTCTGAAGCTCTTTCTTCCGTCATGGTGTCTCTAACCCTAAGAGCTTCAGATTCATGTTTATTGGAGTGAATCTTGAATTGTCATCACTTGTTCTTCAGAACAAGTCTCATCCTTCTTTTCTTGTAGGAGGTTGTACAGGATCTTTCCTACAATTCAAATGCACCAGCTACATGGTTAGAACTATTTCATAAAATGACAAATTCTTATGCATCATGCAACTGTTTAGGCAATACAACATTCATCCATATCTCACATAAACTTTCTAGATGCCTTACATCTCTACCATGACATCATTAAGATTGTGCACTAATCCAATATGTCAGCAAAGAGGTTTGATAAGTAGCAATGGAGAGTTGTATAGCACCATGAGTTACTTACCCATCATATGCATATTAGTAGTATATAGTCATTAATGCAAACAATATATCATGCATAACACATCAACTGAATATAATCAAAAGTATAACAAAACAATATCTTGAAATGACAATTGAATACTTATCTTTTATTTGTTTCGTGGGTAGACTCCATCTTGATCATTTTGCTTTATCATCTTCTTCATTCATGAAATCATCATTTCTTATCCAAATGATAAGATGAATAAGAGGTTCTTCAAGAATTGAGTTCTTCATATTCCTCATTGCTTGAGGGATCTTCTTTGAATGGTGAGAGCTTGATCTTCAATTGCTCCCATCTTCTTCTTCTCTTCTTATGAGTCGAGCTGGAAGAAATTACTTCCTTCTAGCATACATTCTTTGCATGAATGAATCCCATGATCCTGGGAGGCCATTCAAGGTGGCTATCACCACTTATGCATTCTCCACTTCTTCTTCTACCACTTCAAGTTGTTCTGCATTCTGGATCTTCACATTCTTCAACTGTTTTATCAAAGCCATCTTCTGATTTAAGCTCTTATTTTCAAATATATTGATCAAGGAATCAAACATATTCGGTGTCTTTAAGGAAGACACTTGTGGTACAAGTTGATCCGTGATTGAATCAACAATGATCTTCTTGGCCTTGATCAAGTTCTTCTTGTGTAAGGCTTTGAGCCTCATCTCCGTATGGAACTGGAACCTCTCTACTTATGTAGGTGTCCAATTCATTTTCTTTAGAGAGATCAAATACTTCCATGCTTGGAATTTTTCAACTTTACCAATCTTATCATCAAGCTGATGTGATAGATCACTTTGAAATGAGAACCTCAAATGCAAATAGCAAAAGATTAGATCTTACCGATTTGAGGTGTCCGTCCTGCTTCCAGAGCTAGCTGATTTAGGGTTTGTCAGAGAAACCCTAATTTTCAAAACTTGGAATATTTAAGATATGATTGGATAGAAATATATAACTCTTCAAATGGAGCTATCTAATGTACTCCTTTTCTGAAAATAGTGGAGGGAAGCTCCCGGAACAGGAAGCCCTAGTTTTCCAATTTCTTCTGCAGAAATTCCTGTCACTGTTTCTGCGATATATCCTATATTAATGCTCCTATATGTCTGAAATTTCCTACTGATATAACCTCACATGTCTCTGATCCAACACCATAGGTTTCATCAGAATTTGTTTCACAAATTTGGATTTATGATCATTTTCCCACGGTGACCTGTTACAGGACTGTTCAGAACAGTGAAGTTGTACGAACTGCCACGTGTCACTGTTTCATCTTCTAGTTCTGAAATTCAGACCAAAGAAAGTAAATTCCATGATATTTATGGAACATCTTTAGGAATTCAATTTGGACCTTTTTATCCCAAGCTATAGCAATTGTCCCTAGGTGTCCTGTTTAGGAATGAAATCTGGAAGAGGCTGGAACCCTAACTTGGAGGGATCATATCTCCCAAAATATAGCGAATATAAGGCTGAATTTGGACAAAGTGTACATCAAGATTTTATATTATTCCTCTATGATTTTCAGCTTGTGAACCTTCTCCCATCTCGGGATATAGCGAATTTACCAAAACTTAGCAGTTTTAGTATTTAGGGTTTTTCTAGCTTGGGGTCAAACTAGGGTTTGACTTTCCCAGAGTTTCACCCAACCAAAAATCTTGATCCAAGTCTCTAAAATTCAATTTTTATGAGGAGATCAATCCTATTCCAGGCTCACTCAAAAATTCCTCTTTAGCAAGAAGCCCTAATTTCTTCTAAGGATAGAGGGAGAGCTATTTTTCCTTGTGAAAGCTATCCTATTCAGGGTGGCTCTGATACCATGTTGAGTTTTCATATGCTTAGATAATAAATCAGTATTTCATTTAATTTTCATAAAAAAAAGCATATAAGCAGGATCACTGAAAGAAACAGTATCACAAGAACAACACAGATTTATCCTAGGAAAACCCTAAAGGGAAAAACCCAGCAAAAGCTTCCTCAATATAGATGCCCCAAAAAGGTAAAAGATAAAACTAGGAAGGAGATCAAAGCCTTATCCTCCTCCTTCTCCATCTACTTCTCTCCTCCACAAGTGCGCTACTCAAGTGAGTGTGTGTGTCTCAAATGAGGAGCACTACACCTCTATTTATATTCATCCGTTCACTTAAGTTAACTCATTTGACATGTAGGCTCGAGTTAAATCATGTAGGCTCAAGTTACATATGTAGGCTCAAGTAACCACACTGGGGTGCTGATGACCCACCTTTACAATTAGAGGGGACTACCTCATGACTCCTATTAGTTATTTCGATTAGGAACATCAGGGTACAATGTAATACAAGTGGTTCTCCCGGTAGGACCATTAGGGACCACAAAAAGATACATATAGAATATTCTTTGAAGTTACAATATTTCAACACTGATGACCCACCTTTACAATTAGAGGGGACTACCTCATGACTCTTATTATTTCTTCCGATTACGAGCATCGGGGTACAATGTAATACAAGTGGTTGTCCTGGTAGGACCATCAGGGACCACAAAAAGATACATATAGAATATTCTTCGAAGTTACAATATTTCAACAGAGATTATGTCACACACAGGAGGTGGAGGAGGAAAGGTTAAGTTCGAGGCTGCCTTCTTCCACTGGCTGAGTGATTAGATCCTCATGATTGAGGACTACGCATATGCGGGGACCGAATTCCAACGAGATGCCAACCTACCACTACCACCTGGTGCTCAGTGGGGTGACATTGGTAAGAAGCAATACCTAAGATGTTTATTATGTTTTTATATTTTTATTTTTTATGTTTTTATGGATGATAACAAGACCTAGATTTTACATGCAGATGTTGATGATGAACAACTTGGGGGTCCTCCCCAATGGATAGGCGAGCAGGAACTCGCTTTGTCCATAGAGGTGATGATGAGCTCACGGAGCTGGAGGAGAACTTGGATCGACTAACTCTGGATATCCTAGATGCTACTATAGAAGACCTCCCTAGGAGGTTTCAAAGACATATTGTAGGAGTATCAGGACGCTTCAGTTGCTTTCTATGTAGGGTAGCAAGGGCCATTATGTGCTACCACGAGCATCATTAGAGTGGTCTGCATAATGTATCCCTGAAAGCTAGCTAGCTTCAGGATTTTTTGTATCATTTTGTATGCCTGAAAGCCATAGTTCTTCAAATGGGGTCTTGTGACCATATTTTTTGTAAAAACACTTTATATATATATATATATATATATATATACAGACTCAGTTCTAGTGTTTACATGTGCTTCAAATGGATGGATTATATTTACATGAGTTTTACATGTTTTCTACTATTTATTTTACTTTATGATTGACCATGTTTATTATAACAAGTTATGAATTGGAAATATGCCAGTCTAGAATGAAATTTTCCATTGAATCAGCTATCATATTATTAGACCTAGGGATATTCCTATAAGTGATGAAATCGAATGACCTTTCTAACAGAAGCACTCTCCAAAAGAGGTGGATAAGTGTAGGGTTCCTAATAGTGTAGATGTGATTTAGGTGACAAACCACTAGTTGAGAGTCCATAAACACTACCAAATCATGAATTTCCTGAGATGCAGCATCGGTGAGTAAACCTATCACTGCCTGATACTCGACGATGTTATTGGTAGTTGTACCAATACAAACCACTCCTGAAATAACTAAATCCTGAGCTGGGGAATACAACACCCAAGCCACTAAAGTGAGGTTCAAGGTATGATGGAATGCACCATCAGCGAAACCGTAGAAATCCATCCAATCTGCATAACCAAAACATGGTATCAACAATGTGGACATCAATTGAAAACCATATTGAAAATGACTAAACACACTGAAATCCAAATATACATATATACAAGGTATGATACATAAATTTCTTAATCATATTACCTCTTCAGGTACAAACCATTGCAAAGTTTCCCGAAGGGTATCCCGTCATAATCTACGATCTCATAAGCCCCTTTCTCTAAGACCTTACTAACGAAAAAGGGACCATACCACATGGATTCAAACTTCCCCTTCCCTAATTTATCATGTCTATGATCGTAAGTCAAGGCAACATCTCTTCTACTTTCATCAAGGTTAGTCAAGTACAGAAATATCTCTTCCTCGATGGAATTGTTTGGTATAAGTTCTACTATGAGCTTAAGTGACGGAATTTGACACTCGATAGGAAGGATGGCCTCCAGTATATTGACCAACTGAAAGAGTGTGAAACCAGTTGTCATTTTTAGTGAAGTCTTGTAAGCCCAAAGTGCAAAAAAGAGAGTCAAGTTCTAGTTGGTATTGTGATCCTCAACCATCCTACTCAGCATAGTTTTCAAAACTTTGTTAATGGCCTCGACCTAACCATTAGGCTACGAGTAATACAGAGTTGATTTTTCATGGAGAAAATGCATCTTAGCACTCAGCTCAACCATCTTCTGATTCCGGAAATGAGATCTGTGGTAAGTGACTATAGCTTGTGGGACTCCAAACCTATATATCACATGGTTGAATAAGAAGAGGGTGGAAATCTTACCAACCAATGCATATGTAGGCATTTCCTCAGCCCATTTTGTGAAATAATCCTTGGCTACAATGATGTAACCATGCCCCCTAGCTGAGGTAGGCTTACAATGCATAAAATCAATACCCCATTTGGAAAAAGGGCCAACTGCAATGACAAGGTGTAAAGGATTAGGGTGGGTACGATTTTTCGGATATAAGTGTTGATTGGGTGGACATTTCATAACCGCCTCATGACAATATTTGAAGATCAAATTCCAGAAATACCGAGCACGAAGGATTTTCTGGGCTATAACCATCCCAAAAAGATGACTGCCACATGCTCTAGAGTGGCAATTATTCAATATTGTTTTAGCCTCTTCATGTGTAAGGCATCATTGAAGGATAGAATCAATACCATGTCGGTACAATGTATCATTCAGAATGATATAGTACTTTGTGTGGTGATGGATAAGATGACGATCATCACGGGATATGTCAGGATGAAATCTCTGACTCTGTAGATAAATGATCAAATCTCTGTACCATGGGTTAGTTGTGCTTATCAAGAACAAGAATTCATCTAGAAATGAATCATTGGGCTCAACTTCTGTCAAAGCACAGGGAAGGTCACACATCAAATCCATGAAAACCAAGTATTTCTTCGAAGGATCCTTACTGAAATCAAGATCAAATTCCTGTAGGATAATGATCCAATGAGAATATTTCCCCCCTAGTACCTAACGAGTCAGAATATATTACATAGGATTTTGATCTGTGAGTATAGTTGTAGTACGAAGAAGAATGTAATGACAAAATTTTTGAACAGCAATGACTGTGGCCAAAGCTAACTTCTCCACACATGAGTAATGGGTTTCGAAGTCAAAGAGACTCTTACTCATGTAATATATCATTTTCTCTTGGTCGTTGGGATTGTCCTATGCTAGAATCATTCCGATGGTAGTAGTGGAGACAGCAACATACAAGAGAAATTCCTTCGAGTAATCTGGGGGGTGTATCATGGGTGAATGGGTCAGAGCATGCTTGAAATTATCAAAGACTCGTTGGGCCTGGTCATCTCAGAATAACGGGTTGTCCTTCTTCAGGAGACACGTATAACCGTGCGTTTTCTCTGCAAAGTTGCACATGAAACGACGAAGAAATTTTTCCTTCCCTTGCAAACTTTGGAGCTCAGTAATGTTTGTCAGGGTGGGTAAGGCCAAGATAGTAGCAATTTTCAATGGATCAATTTGGATTCCATATTTGGAAACCACAAAGCCAAGAAGGAATCTAGTTTCAACACAAAAGACACATTTGTGTGGATTCAGTCAGATATTATAATGAAGACACCTAAGAAAAATGTCTCTAAGGTGTCCTAAATGGTCCTCCCATCATTGTGAATGAGTAGGGAGATCGTCAAGGTATGGCTCCATGATGTGCTTAATATGATGAAAGACATAGGACATGGCTCATTGGAATGTAGCTCTGATGTGCTTTAGGAAAAAATGTAACTTCCGATATGCGAAGGTTCCCCATGGGAAAATAAATGTCATTTTATGCTAATCAATGGGTAGAATCTCTATCTAATTGTAGCCATAAAAAACATCCATAAAAGAAAATATGAAACTCCTGGCACAGTTATCGATGATCTGATTGATGTGTGGAGTAGGGAAATTGTCCTTAGGACAACCCTTATTCAATTCTTGAAAATCCATACAAACTCTAATAGTTCCCTAATTCTTGGCCATAGGGACAGTATTAGATACCCATTCCATCAGGGGTACGGGATAAATAAACCCCGCCTTCAGAATTTTTTCTACTTCAGCTTTAATAGTCGCAGCCTTCCTAGGATGGACTTGACGTAATTTTTGTCGAATGGGTTTTTCCATGGGATAGGTTTTAATCTCGTGTACAAAAATTGACGGATTGATCCCAGGTATATCCTCATAAGTCCAAGCAGAAATATCATAGAATTCTTTGAAAAGGGCTCTAAAATCTTCAATTTCCTTCATCGAGCAATTTTGGCCTACGTGAACATGCTCAACAGCTTCGGGCTTGAATGATATGTTGATCGGGTTTTTCTTAGTGATGTTGCAAATATTTACTTCAAAATGTGTGTCTTGCAACAATACATACATTTGTAGATGGGTGATAATATTAGTATTGATCAGTGATACAAGGTCAAAACCTACCAAACTGGAATTGGGAAGAAAAGAAGATCGATGATGGTTATATTCCCATATGGGTTCATTCGCACTCATGATCTCCATAATGGACTTGTCTAAAGGAAAATTTTGTGTGAGATGGTCTAGAGTGGGAAGAGAGGGTTCTAGCCAGTAGGGAAAGTGGTAAGGATCTAAAGCTACCAAATGAAGATCATCTGGCTGGACATTAGAGGAAAATTGGACAACATAATATAGTGCTTCATAGGGGCCAAGAGAGGGTGACTCGACGACATATTTTCCTTTAGGACTATAACCAATCATGGAAATCATGTTCATGGTTGTTACTTCTGTACTAGGAGGGGCTGAAGGAAACACTCCCATAAAGGTTGAATCCTTCAGCATACCTACCCCAATCGACTAATAAGTAGGAGGGGACTGACCTAGCATAGGGATGTTATTCGCGATGGGAGTTGTAACATATGGTGAAAAAAAATCAAGTTGATTGATAGTTACCATTTTTCCCAAGTGAGGAAATTGGAGAGCTCGAAAGACTCTCAAAGCGACGGCATCCATGGAATAGAACAAATTTTCCCCTAATAGGAGATTGTAATCTAACGGGGCATCACCTACTTCCACCTGAATGGAAATAGTTTTTCCCCCAAGCTCGACTGAAAGGGCTTGTAACAGACCATGAGGCTGGAAACCTCATCCATCAAAATATTTTAATGTCGTAGGAGACTTTGTAAGCTCAAGAGAACCAATGGCTCTCCAATGGAAACTATAAATCTCTTATGGAATTGGTTGAAACAAAACACAACATCATTGGGTGATGGATTCAAGATATACAACAAAGATAATCAGAAACTAAATGCAAATGTTTTCATCACAAAGGCAAGGTAGCCACTTGATCACAGTTGATTCATATTTGTCTAGTGAAAAGGAGGAACATGAACAAACCATTAATGCAGAGCATTGTGAGAAATGAATTATACATTAACTTTGGAAGAAACTTTGGTGAATACCTGAAACAACAGACGGAGCATAGCAAGTATGAATTCCGAGCTGTTATACCCTAAGTCTCAGATATGAAATAAAAATAGAATGGAAAAGGAAAATTGTAATAACATTCACATAAGAAAAGAAATAACAGACTATAAGTGTGAATGACATAGGAATCCTTGTGTGAAAAACATCGATCTCAGCTCTACGATTATATTAAAACTTTCTTGAAAAACATACACAGCAAAATATTACAATGGTTTCAACCCATTCTCCTTCTTCGCGAGGTATATTTATAGCATTTTGGATTTCTCAAACTGGCCTTCAGGAATCAAAATTGGTTACAACAAAAAGACATCTTCCAACAACCTCTTATGTGGCATATCAGATGCGGCTTGTATGAAACGGCCAGACAATGAAATGTGGAACGTGGGACAAAAAAGTCATAAGAGTATGCCATACTCCCATCTGGCTTATGATGACTATACAGACTCTTCTGAGAGAAACAACCGTTCGGGTGAGCGAGCAACACCTGGAAAATATTTTGTGCATTGTCACTGCTGATTCTACTGGTGTAGTGGGGGCTTGACTGACCCATATTGGCGGATGATTCTCCACGTGTCGAAACTAGGTAGAGGCATTGTAGCCATGTCATAAGCTTGCACCTTGAGCTCCATCGCTTCCAAGTATGAAGCCTTGGGGACTTTGGAGTACATGGCCTTAAGGTCAAACCATAACTCGAAATCATCGGCCAATTTGTCAAAAATGGTCTTCCCTAACAAAGCTTGTTGCATATCTTTGAATTTGCTGTGATTCGATCGGCAGTTTACTAGGAATTATTTATAATCCTTCTGGGATAGTAAAGGACCCATCTCTTCCCAGAAGAAAAGGTGCCCCTTACTCGTCAAAGTTTTAGAAAACTTGATGACCTCTCAGATTTTGTGCTTAGTGAGCTCTATTTTGGCCTACACTGTTTCCTTCATCCTGTGTTTAGCTATCACCTTTCAAACTGCAGAGACAATAGTGACCCTATTTTGAAGACTGTAACTACTAGAGTCCTCATCCTATAAGGAGCTCTGGTAGGTCATGGCATTTTCTGCAATCTCCAATGGTTTTTTGTTCACTCTATCCTCTACTATCTAGACTTGCTTCTCGGCTTCTCTCATAGCAAGTTCCAAGTCTTCAACAACACGAAGATAGGGTCAGAACTTGTTAGCTTCTACGATGATCTGATCCCATATCATATGCTTTGTGCCTTGCAAGGAAAACTTTTCGATCACTTGTCGGCTCAACTTATCATTTTGTTGAGTCATCTCTTGGTATTTTTCTCTGGCTTGTTCTCTACCTTGTTTCTCTTTTACTCTTTCCTTTTCTACTTCTTCAACTTGCTCCCTCAGTTTAACGAGCTTGGTATCCTTTAGGCCTATCTGGGACATTGCTTTAGAGAGGGAGCTGGTGTCTACTTCTTCAGTCGTACCTATGGATTGAATTTGCTTCTCTATATTCATGCTCTGAAGCTCACTTTCCTTAGCTTTCAGTGTAGCTTTTAATTTTGTCTCGCTATTATTTAGGAGATGGATATCTACTTACCATTGCCTCCCCTTTTCTTCAAGCTTCAACATCTTAGCATGGCTATCAGTAAGCCTGGAATTTAGAGCCTCTTTTTCCTTTTCAAATTCATCCAATTAATCTGCTTGAGCAAGCTGGGAGCTGAGGATTTTTAACCTCTTTTTCAAATCCTGTATCTCTTTATCTTTGTCATCGAGCAATTTCTAAACCACACTCCCTTTCTGCCCAGCTCCCTCCATTTGTATAGCTTCCTTCTATAAATTATTGATTAGGGATTTAAGTGCTTTGACTTCCTTAAAAGATTAGAAGTCCTCGCCTTACTCTCCTCTGACTTGGACAATTGTATAGCAGCTTTAAGTAGTCTCGTATTCAGTATGTCTCCGATCTCTTTGTTCAGGTGTATGATGTCAGAAGTGGGAACTTTAGAGAGGCTTACATTGATCTTGGACACCTTGTTCCCTACTTCCAAGGCTAAGCTGAGGGTATCAGTGGCATGATCCCGTATAGTTTTTAGTGCCACCTTGGGCTGAGGCAGACATGCGGATTCTCTGTATAGTTCTGTTGTTTCCTCAAAGGTTTTGTCCACTCTATCTCTATAATACCTCAGCCATTCTTATTTGGATGCAAAATCACTCGAAGTCTACCCTTCAAATACATATTCCTGTATCTACAATTTGGCTGCTTCGGGCTCCACCTGCTACTATACCTTTACTACATTATTCTTCTTCGCATGTCCCTTCTGCACCAATTGCTATCTGGGCTCTATTTTCTGCTTCTTAGGGGTGTTGGCAGTGTCCACTTTGTTGGTTTCCATGGGTTGTGTACTCCCCCTTTTCATGGAACTCACCGAATAACTAACCAATGATGAATATCCCCCTGTGATTGCAACTATAGCAGCCAACTCCTTTTGGGGAGGAACTGATCCAGGTAGATGCGAGACTGTGTCCTACTCAGCACTGGTATCCATTGGGGCAGGATTAGGGAAACTGTCCCAATTCTCTTTTTCTCTGAGTCCAGGCACCTCCGTGTGCTCAAAGGGCTGGAATT
This sequence comes from Pseudotsuga menziesii, assembly GCA_001517045.1. Classification (NCBI taxonomy): domain Eukaryota; kingdom Viridiplantae; phylum Streptophyta; class Pinopsida; order Pinales; family Pinaceae; genus Pseudotsuga; species Pseudotsuga menziesii. The sequence continues at coordinate 34,735 of LPNX010613491.1, forward strand.
TGAGAGTTTTTGTTCTCTTGGAGATAACTTGGTGAGGATAATCATTTATTGCCTGGTCTTGGGGAAATTGCATGCCCCTGAGAAAATTGGAGACCAGGGTCAGTGCAGCCCTATTTCTAACTGTGTATGGTCCTAATTTCCAAGGAAAAACCAAATTCGAACACTTCTTGCAGCTCAAGAAGTGTTCCTCTTCAACCATAATTTTTTGTCGGATTAATTCCAAGCAGAAAATCATAGGTGTAAAGAAAGCTAGAAAGTTGTACGGCGGATGTACGAAGCCATACAGTCTTATGGTGGTCCCAAAATATGAGAAGAACCAATCCCCTATCATCTTGTTTTTCTACAATTGGAGCATTTGCCTCATTTTCGGCAACACCCTAGGAAGCCTCTCCTGAAAGGAAACTTCATATATTTCGGCCATCAATTGGTTCATGAATTTACAGTAATTAGTGGCCATTTCAGTGGTGAGGGCCAAATCTGGTACCTGGAAGTCTTCCTCGTTGTAGGATATGAACATCCTCAGCAAAAAGGACTGGAACCTGAATGTTCTGGCATCATGGAAGTTCGTTAAATGAGAATGAATGTTCTCGGCTAAGAACTCATCAAACTTAAGGCGACATGACTGACTTGACTGTCCAGGAAATTCGATTTCGGTTGGGCAAGTATCTAAGACAAATAAAAGACTCAACAATGACTCTGGGACATATGCATCGGTATCTAGACCCAGGAATTGACTGGCTAGGGATATGCACCACTGACTTTCTTCGTTGAACCGGCTTAGGTCAATGGGGTAAGACAGGTCAAAGGGTTCACTATCAGGCTTAGAATAGTTCTTCAAGAAGGATTCTTTACTTTCATCAGTAGACTCTCTAAAATAGTGTATAATGTCTTCTTCCCAATAGTCTTGGGATAAATCGACGAATGTGTTGGGGGTATCAAGGGTTTTGCGGATAATGGAGGCTCGAACAAGGAAAAGGATTTTGGACTTAGACTTATTCATGATAACTCCTTCTGTGGCAAAGAAATTCTCTGCGCACCACTCGACCAACTCAGGGAACTGGGGGGTTGGGTCGACAGAGAATAAATGAAAGAAAGACTTAAAAAAACCGTAGGTATCCATACCCTGGTTCTTACGATCTTCCAATTTGCCCCTGGCGGTTTCAATAGTTTCTCCCATCATGATGGTATCACAAACATCAAACTTCACATCTAACAGGTGTTCCTCTATATCCCGACCTGATACCTTTGGTTCTATCTCATATCTCACCTCCGTCACCCCCATTGAGACAATTTTTCAAATAATACTGAGGGAGTAATCAAGGGCCTACCTTGTCCTACAACGTGGTCCCCTGGCTGGTCCGGCCTGGCGCCCTATTCGTATCTTGGATATTTGATAGCTTCGAGGGTTCAGAAAAGACAAATATTTGTAGCTTCACATGGGCCTCTTTATAGATTTTTATACAATATAACCCTCGCACATTTCTCGGGCGACTCACACCATAGATTCACCTTCTGTGATCTCAGTCCGTAGATCTGTGGGGTTCCCATTTCTACACATGTTCTTATTCTATGTGTATGTGGCTTGACCGTCAATCGGGATCAGCTCCCTTCATGACCATCGATCTGAGCAAACCCCACCCTTTTTCGCATGGTGAAGTTTTGTTTCCTCCATTGCTACTCCAGATCATGAAATGAATTATAACTGCTGATCTGACTTTGCCCATATGAGCACCGTTGATCAAAACGATCTGCACCGCTTTTTGCAATCCGTATTTGCATCTTTTTCCTCGTATTTTTGGGATGTGAAATGACTCTCGACCGTAGATATTCACAGGGTCTAATCTTGATCGTCGGATGTCTCTAAGCTTTAAACCATTTCGCAAGGCTGAAGAGTGGTCTTTGGTCGAGCAAGTTCACTGTGCGAAATGATCTAAATTCATCGATCTGCCCTCTGATCACCTTCAGCTGTAGATCGGGACTTTTCTTTCATGCATATAACACTCCTTCTTAGCTCTGATTTCCCAATCCTTAGATTTTCCTGCTACTGAGCCTTACCCTATGCACACCATCACCTCCTTCTGTTACCTACTCAACACTTCTCGACGGGGCCAAAGAACACAAGGAACACCCATGCCCAAATTTTAATTAGGTGTTAACAACCAGGTCCACGAGGGATGATATCCTCCCAGTGAAGTAGCAAAGAACCCCTGTAGACTAGGTGCCTCAACCATTGAAAATATTATATCACCTAACTGTCTGAAACAAAAACAACCTTTAAAAGGATGGTTACCTCTTCTGATCCTAGGGCCTTCTCCATGGGCTTCAAATCTTTTGATTCACCACCTATACTGATTGAAAAGTGAAATGTATTTACACTGTGGTACATGGGACCTAGTCCCCTCATTCCCAGTAATGATTCAAGAACCTCCCATTCACTATGCCTCCTTCATATTGCGACCCATCTGGATATTTTAAAATGAAAGCGTTATCTCCTCTGTGAGCCACAATAAGGTAAGGACCTACCCATAAATGGTTGAACTTCCCATGTTTCCCTTTATCTTCATGGGGGGCGTCCCATTTCAGCACCAAGTCATCGACTTGGAAAACATCCTCCTTTATTTTTCTATCGTAGGTATTCTTCATCTTCTCCTGGTGTATTTGGACCTTATCATAAGCCTTGTCCCTTACTTCATTAAGCTCAATGATCTGGTTGATACTTCTTTGAATGGGATTCAACTCGTCTAATGGATCTCGCAATAATTTCATGACTGGGATGCCAAGAGAGGCGGGGAACACTACCTCAGGCCCATATACCAACTAGAAAGGTGACATACCGATGGCCCTTTTGGTGCTGATTCTATCAGCCCACAAAGCATATTTCAATTTGGTGTGCCAAGCTTTCTTATTGTCCTCGAATAGCTTCTTAATAATCCTCACCAGGCTCTTGTTAGAGGACTCAGCTAACCCATTACCCTGTGGGTAATAAGCCGTAGAGTGATTCAGGCTTATATGGTATTTATGGAAGAAATTGATCATCTTCTTGGACTTAAATGCAGGGGAATTGTCAGTCATGATTCACTTCAGGTATCCAAACCTCCCGAGGATATTGTTTTCTATGAAATCCATTATCGCTTCTTTTGTAGCCCTCCAGGAAGGTATGGCTTCAATCCACTTTGTGAAGTAATCAGTGGAAGTCAGAATCCACATGTGCTATCCAGAAGAGTTTGGCTTTATCTCATCAATGAAGTCTAACCCCCATTGCTGAAATGGAGCCTCCACAGATATAGGGTTGAGGGGGAGAGACACCACCTTCCTTCTTCCTTCAAAGATTTGACACTGGTAACACCTCGTTGTTTCCTTATAAACGTCTGAGAACAACGAAGGCCAGTAAAATCCTGCCCTCGGGATCTTGTTTGTGGTGACTTTCTAGGAATGATGCCCCCCATAGTCCCCTTCATGGAACTCCTTTGCCATGCATAGAGATTCATCCTCCAGAAGACAATTCAGCAATATCCCCCCAGGGTCCTTCCAGTAGAGGTATTGTTCTATGATGCAAAATTTCGCAGCTTTCAGTTTTATGGATCTAGCTCGGTTTTTGCTTAGACAAGCAGGAGGTTGTAAATTCTGCAATACAAAAACAATGTCAGCATACCAAGGGGACGCAAAGAAAGATGGCTTCACCTGCACCTTGGCCTCCTCTGGACCGAACTGACAGGCAAGAAAATTTAGCTGCAAAGAGTCACAATGGGATTCTGTCATCATTTTTAGCCAATCCCTGCCCTTTGACCAAGTTGAAGTGGCCATGTAATCGTTCCCTTGCGCAATTCAGTCTCTGTGTTCCAGTTCCGTGGAACTGGGTCCAAAGTGTGAATGAATCGGTGAGCCCATTCATCCTCTGGAATGTCCGACCAATTCTGTTCACATGTCTGAATATATGACTTGGGGTCACTTTCTCCTGTGTATCTCTACTGGACATACTCTCTGTCGGTGGAGAATCTGATCACCATCAATCTCTTAAGGTCATCCCATGATGCGATATTCTCTTTATGTGCATACCACCATCTTGCAGGTGTGGCTCATACTGCAAGCTCCATAGCTGCGATCCTCTGCTCGTGAGGAACTTGTTGTTCAAACTGCATGAGAAATTCCTAGATATCTGTTAGACCATGAAATGATGGAAGCTCGTTGATCTCTGCGCCAATCCATCGCAGTGACTTAGTCATGTACCCACATCTGCGCACTGAGACTTCGTAAATTCTGTTCTGCCATTTCTCTAGGACAACATCTGAATTCGATGCGCATGAGCTGTCGCAACGCCAACTAATGTTTCCTTCTGTTGTTGGGTTGATGTAGTCGCTCTGGTTCGCAGTCATCTGATAGATACTTTCCATGTTACGTGCCTCTTCCTCTGCGCGGATAGGTTCAATGTATCTAGGACCCTAAAGAGGATCTAACGGTGCGATGACCCGGATCTGCACGTCCTCAAAGGTCATTTATCTTCTCTTTAAGTAGATAACAGCCATGTTAGCTATCGCCCAATCAATACCTAGTAGTGCTGGATATGGTCTACTATCGTCAATGATTTCTATAACTTCAAAGTCCGTAGAACTGCAAAATCCGTCAATGTCAACTGGCACCTGCAATAATCGACCCAGGGGAGATACCCTCTGTTGATTAGCTAATCTGAGATGGATAGGCGATCTGACTAACTTAGGGCTACCCATCTGTTCCCATGTCTACTTAGTCAGAACATTTACATCTGATCCTAGATCTAGGATTACCTCGTCCATTTCAAATTCTCCAACCTGTGCTGTCAGTTGCATCTCTCTTCATGTTCTTGTATGTCCCATAATATTATGAACAGCACGTTGTGTACTGCTCACGAAAGAAGATGGCTGACACTGATCTATGATGCACTGAAGTTCTCCGATAGTTTGCTCATTTCTCACGAGTTTTAAACAGCTGCGCAGGAAGGATTGTACACTTCCTGCTAACTCATCCTCGTCGCAAGCGCTCGATGTGGTAGCCTGCGATATCTGTTCAGGGCTAACGCCACAAGGTTCTTGCTGCGGTATGCCCCTAGACGACGGTACCTATGATCCTGATTGCATACACCACTACATTTCAATCCAAAATCCGACGAAAAAATCTGACGGCACGTGGATTTTTTCTTTTAACTGTACCAAAAATCACAAAGATAAATTATTTTTTTTAAATTGTGGTCATAAGCGTCGCTTAAGCTACGGCTAGGCTCATAAGCGTCGCTTAAGCGACGGCTAGCCTCATAAGAGTCACTTAAGCGACGGTGCATAAATTGGTCAATCATTTAAATAAATACACTTAATTGGTCAATTATTTAAAATGGAAAGCGCTGTCGCATATCCGACGCGTTGGTTCATTTTCCTACACACACTCATATAAATAGATGTACGCCTAGGTTCATTATCTCACACACTCAGTCTCGCACTTATCTCTTGGACAAGAAATGCGAAATTCCTAAGGGTTTTTTTTTGGCGTTGTGCTTTTGTGGGGATCTTCCCACTTGGTCTTGGATTTTGGTCTTTCTCTTTGGTCTTGCTCTTTGGATTTGGTTCTAACCCTTGTGGAAAAGAAGACTCATCATATACTTGGGTTTGCTCGTACTTTGTTCTTAGGGTTTGAGTAATAAAATGCCACGTAACAATAATGTTACAGGTCATCAAGATCCGGCAGAACAAAATCAACAATTGCTTGCTAGGTTGTGGGATGGAGTGGAAAGAAGGGGTGATGGAAAATGTTATTGTCCTTGCAGTCGATGTAGGGGATTTAATACGAGAAGGTTACTGATCAGAATAGCTAAAAAACATTGTAGAGAACATGGACATATTGAGGGGGGGCATGAATATCATCCATTGGTAAGTCAATATAATTCATGATTATATATCATGCGGTCTTTATATTGAGAATTTTTGTAATTGTATATTGTATCATTTTTATTTTTGTTACTTAATTGACATGACTAACGTTCTTTGTTTGATGTTTTAATTGTAATTATAAAGCAAGGGCCTCCTAGGGTTGTTCCAAACATGGAGAATGTGGTAATTACAGAACAACTAGCGCAGGAGGAACGTCAATATCCAGGTCCTGCGAATACTGATCATGATCAAGTTAATGATGACATGGAATTAGATGATGATCATGACGATAACATAATTGAGGATTATGGTGCAAATGCATTAATCAATGATGCATTTAATGTTAGAATGGACGATGATCAACCTCATGCGCTGCCAATTGATGACTTTGAAGATCTTCATGATTTACCTACACTTGAGAAGGCAGACGAACCGCTTTTTGAAGGCTCCCGCATAAGTGTTCTCTCTGTTGTGTTGCTGATAATGAACTTGAAGGTTAAGCATGGTTTTTCAAACACAGCCATCACGCTGGTGTTAAGGTATGTATGTGATTATATGTTTCATCGATCGCATATTTATGATTTGATTTATGTTGCTATAATATTTGTATTGGTATACGTACTTCATCATAAAAATAATAAGGATGTATTTGTTGTCGTTAATATTATGCTCTTCAAATATTTATATTAACCATTTTTTTTAAATTTGTTGTAATAGTTTGATAGGTGAATATTTGTTACCGCCATCAAATAAATTACCTCGCACATACCGATATTTAAAAAATATCATGAACTATGTTGGAATGGACTATCAGGCAATTGATGCATGTCCTAATGATCATATTTTATATTATAATCAGTACGAGTTTGCAACAGAATGCCCTATATGTCATAGCAGTAGATACCGAACAGATCAAGTAACCAAAAAGGTGTCTCGTAAGGTTCTTCCTTATATTCCTATTATTCCACGCTTGCAACGACTGTTTAGGTGCAAAAACATAGCACAATTTATGGATTACCATGCACGGAATAGAAGTGGAGATGATATTCTTCAAATGCCCGTAGATGGTTCTGCATTTACAAACATAGAGGAAAAATGGCCACACTTTAAAGAAGAACCTCGTAATGCTAGACTTTATTTGGCAGTGGATGGTGTCAATCCATTTAAAGAGATGAGATCTACTTGCTCGGTTTGGCCTGTTTTTGTTATCAACAATAACATTCCTCCATGGATGTCAATAAA
>LPNX010613500.1:2353-19692 GCA_001517045.1 Pseudotsuga menziesii
CAAAGACGAAACCTCCTGATCCAAGAATATTTTGCAATGAAAACAAGTAGAAACTCAATTTAAAATGAAAAACATGAAAACATTGAGAAACCAGCTAAGTGAAAGCGCTCAAATTCCATGCAGGCACTTCGAAATCCATTAGTTGAACTCAAAAGGATGAAAACAAGAAAAGGACTGAACTAATCGAAAGCAAAGGAGGGTCCAAATTTTTTTTAGAAATTTGGGAAAATCGTTGCAGCTGCAACACATCCAGTAAGACTTGATGATCAGTATGATGGTGTAGTTAATCTACCTCATTATTCTGATTTGTACATCAACCCTGTCCAATCATGGATAGAAACAGCCTGTGCAAGCACTTACCAGTTTGGGAGGAAGTTTGATGACATTATTCATGCCTATGATTTCCCATCCATCCCATCCCTTCCAGATCATCATGCAGGTTTGCATTTTCTGAATAAAGTATGCTTACCTTGGCTGGTAACCAAAGACAAGGAAAAAACTTTTTATGTTAATAAAATTCTTAGGTGGTTACATTGGATTTCTGATTACACTTAACCCATTTTATATCATGCTTAGAATAGGAAAATAAGCTCCTTGAAAGAGAGCATTTACTTTCTGCATTTCTATTTTATACTTAGCTATAATAAAACTTTTCTTCTTTTAGTTAGTTACATTTATTTTGTTTAAATAAATCAGCTTAATGGTTCATTTGGTTTTTTATAAAACTTGTGCTACTGAGGTTTTTCTTGTCAAGTTGAGAATTTTTTACAGGGTATATAAACCATAGATTCTAGTGCTCTCGTATTCTCTCCTTGCCTCAAAGACCAGATCGAGCACACGTCCCACAGTTGGAGCCAGAATGTTACCACCTAAGTTGTACTTAGTGGTTTTTATCAAGTGAGCCTAGTGAACCGGACAAGGATAACTTGTTCGGACTTCAGAAGACCTTTGGAAGTACTTCTGGGAAGTGCTTGTTGTACTATATCACATGTTCATACCCCATGGGGGAATCATAATAAATGTTCTAGCATGATAGTGTCTATAAAAGACTCGGTCTCTTATACTTTATTTGTCAATCCGATCAGCCCAGGGTGTTTTTTCCCTTGCTTATTATTGGTTTTTCAATAAATGACTGATAATTTTTGAGTTTTTCATTCGATACCTCCAAAGTTGGGGTGGTCGGCTTGGCATTTAGGCCTATTGAGGTTATTAGAGTCTATGTGTCAATGTATAAGCATGCTAGACATCATGATCGAGTCATATGAACATGTCTAAGTCCCCTAGGTGTTTTTCAATTTTTCAATTTTTTAGTTTTTTCAGTGTTTTTTATTAAAATTTTAATTTTTCCAAAACTTAGGCTATTTTTTAATAGTTTAATTGGAAAAAATGATTTTGTAATAAAAGTGGGCCAAATAATCAGTTTCAGTCATGTAGGTGCTCATTTTCAAGCTAAGAGCACCATGTAAACCCATGGACCCACTATTTCCTAGTTTTGAGTGATTTTCCATCACTCAGGCCAGAAATCCCCAAAAAATCATTTATTGATTATTTTAATTAATAAATTGATGAATAATGGAGCAAATCCAAAATCATAAATCAGTGGATTCTCAGCCAATTTGATTGAAATTAGTCAAATATGAAGCAGATTGACTGGATCTGACAAATCCTTAACTAAAGAAGGTGATCAAATCAGATCCAGAGTTGATCTTCAGCATCTTTTATGGGGAATTTCGCCCTCCCTCTCTCCTCAACATGTTTTGGCTCATCTGGAGGAGTTTTGGTGGATGCTTCAGTCAACAGGTTGAGGTGTTAGTCAGATCAGCTCTCCGATTGAAAATTGAACTCAGTGAGACTGAGATCTAGCTCAGTTAGACACAGATCAGTCATTGATGGACTCTCAATCAGCATATTTGGTCTATCTCCTTGGGATTTGCACCCCCCATGGGCTAGATCTCCTGGCTTTTGTATATATCCAAGCACAGCAGCCTCTTCCAAGGGAGTGAGAACTGGGATTGAGGTGATGCTGCTATTGTACTATTGTATTGTTCATTTGAAATAAAGAGAAGCTTTGGACGAAAGACAGTGTTGTACCATTCTATGTGTGGATGATGATTGCCATTGTTTTACTGAGGTAACCTGTATATGTGTTCATGATTTGCTAATTGCTTGTAGATCCGTTGTTGAGATTGATAATAAGCTTATTATAATATTGGTAGGAAAGGTGCTTTTCAATAAGTTTATTGGCCATCTCTTTCCTTTGATGTATGTTTAGATATCTAGATTCAAAATTTCCTATAAGCTTATATGCATGTTATTTTGAATCTCTGTGTATGTACTAATCGGATCTCACAAGTTTTTTGGCATGTTTATTGATTTCAGCTGAGCTGCAGGTTCCTACATTGGAGAGGATGCTGATCTAGTTTTTTTCTTCACTCTCTCCAAAACATTCCAAAGGAAATAGTCCCTCGACATCCCACCTGAAATCTCCACTGTGGATCTTCAAGGAAACCGGCATTTCTCTCCTCCTCTTCCTCCATCAAGATCAACTTTTCACCCGGTTACTTTTTCATAGCTTTGATTTTTTTAGATCTATCATATTAAAAGTAATTTCAGCATAGATATATCCTCTCGAAGCTCATAGTAGAGATATTTCTCTTAACAAGTTTCATAAGCTTTCTAGATCTAGCTTTAGGGAAATCATCCCTTTTTGCATGTAATTTTTAAAGAAAATTTGTAGTCTGCATGCATTTGATTTATGTTTTCTGTACGTTAAAATTTCATATTCTGCAATAAAAGTGCACATATTATTGGCTTCCAAAAAGGCAAGACAAGATCCCAAGGAAAGCCTGCCTTCCTTGGTTCCTGTTTTCCCTTTTTGTTTTAACTAGTTTTCAGCTTACCTTTCTGGTTAAAAGTGAGCTGACCCAAAGGATATTTCAGAGTGATTTTGGGCATATTTAATTCTGATATGCTTTCTGGTTTTTATCAGGTTTTACAGAAAATAAAGGAATCTACTGTTCGGAGGTGGCCTCAGGAGCGTTCAAATCCCCCCAGGGGTCTCCCGTGTGACTAAAACCTTTAATTTTCGCACTTTGTAAGCTCTTGATTTCATTACATATAAGGATAAAGAGGAATTATATCAGTTCTCTGATATTGTAACCGCTATTAATAAAAATATTTTTTGAATAGGCTCTTTCGAGCCCATTCCCCATCCCCCCTGGGGGGATTTGCGTCGGTGTCCTTTTGTTGCTTTTTGCTCATTTATTTTCAAAATAGTATTGATTTAATCTGCAGGGTAGTATACATTATTTCATTATAAATTTCATATTCCATATTTTATATTTCAAAGTAATCGTAATACTTACCCCACGACTTCTCGATTGACCCGAAAGGGAAAAGAGATTCGTGGTAGGAGTAATTAGGAAACTAGAATTGTGTATCTGTTTGCTTTTTCCTATCATTTGTTTTTCAGCTACTATAAAATTAACCCCTCCTTGATTCTCGGACAAAGATCCACTTGGATCAAAAGAGGTTCCTGGAGGGTTTTCTTTTAAACAAGAACACCCATTGAAAATTTACTAAAATTGACAAGACTCCAGTGTGTATGGTCTACACTTGGTTGTGGTTGATCCAATCAGTCAAGCTGTATCAAAAGAACTTGAGTGACTAGTATAATTAGGACTCACTCTCCCAAATTAACAAACCAACAGGTGAAAATCCAACACCTAGATCAAACCATCATGGTGGCAAAATACCCAAAGGAAGTGGGAACTTCTGAAAAGTGACCTCAGGGCACCGATATTTATCACACCCTAACGGGTTCGTTATGAACAATAGCCCCAGAGACTCCATTCAGACCACATATTCCTTGCGGGTAGCCGTGAAGGTTTAGTTTTGCACATACTCCAAGTACTCTCGGGTATATCTGGAGTCTCCTCTTCGTGTAATTGTAATCAACTCACACCTCAAATTTAACTTAAAACATACCAAGAGGAAATCGCAAAAAATTCACTCCAAGCACATGCAAGTACATTGATCTTATTTTTTGACTCCATTCTAAGGCATCGGTTATTTTCTTGCTTTACATATATATTATGTCTCAGCATTGTGCTTTCATGTGTTCATTTTTGTATCTTGCCATATTTGATTGTCTACAGTTAAATCTCAAACTCCTAATTAACTCATTCAGTTTAAACATCACCTTACTAAGTAAATTTTCCTTAGTAACATAATAGGGTCTACCCGCCTTGGCTTCGTTAGGAGTTGATCCTAAACGGAGGAGTCAAGAACAAGGTGACAGCCTTGACTCGAGACTTGCCCCCAAGGACACACCGAGTGGCTTGAATATTTCTTCCACGTGAACCAGGTGTGTGAAAGGCGGCAACAGAAGGATTTAAAGTCACACTGAATAATATCTTCCAGATACCCATAGTATCGATTTTCTGATAATTCTGGATGTCTGTCACTTCTAGAGGAAACATTGGTCACCTCAAAGACTGCAAATATCTCACAATATGATGTTTTCTTTGTTTCATCCAAATTTTTGATGAGATATCTACAACCATTGCACACCATAGCCTTATGGTGTTTTACCTACAACAAGCCATACATGAGAAGATTACATAATGATTCAATATTTATGATTAAGTGTGTTTTTATGCCATACAGGGAAAACCTCAATGTGTACATCAATATGTAATTTACAAAAAAAAAATAGAGTGGTTGATTAATATGCTTGCCTAATAATCTTTTAAACCATATGCTAAATCGATTTCCCTTTGTGTAAGATTGCTATATTTATTGCAATGTGATGCTTTAACCAATGAAGCCACACCTTCCCATGATATGTCATGACCAGATTGTTCACATCATTCAATCCATACCTTCATCGAGTCAATATTTTTGTGATGTATAAATGAATTGCATCCCACTCTTGACCAACTGCTTGATGACAATTAAAATTAAAATTCAATACAAATATAAATTATCTTAACAATGTATACACTCTTAATTGATGCAATATATTGAATATAAAAATAGAATATGTATAATATATATACATAAAAATCAACAGTCAAATGTACTGTATTAATTAATATCCACTAGCTAATAATTACCTTTCACCTTCCCCAATCTACCTTTCCCCTTCAGGTATGCCCCTTCAAAATTGTTATTGAATTTTGGATCACAAATGCAATGTAAATTGAGCTTTGACGCTAAATTAGGAAGATATTCATTAATATACAACATGTTTTGGTATACCATATCTCTCTCCATCATATAACCCTCACCATGTGCTCATTGTCTAACCAAACCCTTCATAAATTTCAAATGCCTCTCAATCATCCACATGGACCTTGAGTGCATAGGTCCACACACGTAAATATCCTCTACTTGGTGTATGTGGTAGTGTTCCTATGCATTGAAAAATGTCGAAGGTAGATTCTTCTGCATTTCACACATGAGACAAGGAATTTGTTTCCTCGAATACTATATATCTTCTTTATGTATTTCTTTAGATGACAACCATCTATAAGTAACGCAAACCAATAATGGTATTTAACCAAAAAAACATTAAATTACATAACATGAATTAGTACACAAAAAAAAAATATAAGTTCTAAGATGAATTAGACAAACACTAAGCGCATGAAAAAAAAACTAGTTACCTCATGTATTTCCCAAGATTATATATAACTTGTTTTCCATTGTTGTCGAATTTGTTTGGGAGAGAGAGACCTAGAACATACTGTAACAATACACAAACCACATCATTTTTCAAATGAGTAGACAAACAAAATAACAACAATATGCATTGGAACTAAAAAAAAATTATATGGATACGATAATAATTACCTTCATGAATACATGCCAATCATGTGTTTTCATCCCCGCAAAATCACTTTTATTTGTTATGATATTTTTGATGTTCGCACAAAATCTAGTGGAAAATTTAAATTTCCGCATGAATTATTTTACAACATTACTTTGTTGCTCAGTTAACATCCATGGAAGTGAGTTTATATTAACTTGGTCTCCGTTGCTATCAAATTGAATGACTTCTTTCATTGCATGGTCTCCTTCTTGAATGTCTTTGAAAATTTTGATATTTTTTTCTTTGTTGCTCCTTAGATCCAATATTTTCCATAATGTTTCAGTCACATTTTCCCCAATATGCATTGTATCAAACAGAAGAGCAGCTTGTAGGTGCTCATAGTAGGGAAACTTGTTGAATTGTTTAAGATAACTTTCCATTCCTTGTGGAAGCCCATTAATTCCTTCATGATCACGACGGACATGATGAATAGTAGTTTATAAAGAAATTACAGAAATAAATGGCCACCACAGTAAACAACACACAACAATAAAAATTACATAACATTTCATATACGATGATCCATGCATACCAGCTTGACGATTTCTATTATATTGCAACTTTCATAGGTGAGGTGTCATTCTCTGTGGTTTTAATGCAATCTCTTGCTTCCCATTGAATATATTTTTTTCGATTGTTCGATACTTGTGATTCTTAGAGAGGAATTTCCTATACTCATAAAACACTTCATTTATTAATCTTTTTTAGCAATGAGATTTGATCTTAGGACCACAAACTGGACATCCAAATTCTCCCTTTCTATGAATACCTACATAAATATATGGAATATCTATTATTCTATGTCAATTATAATTTATATAAAATGAATGGAATATTTATAAAAACATGTGTGCATAGGAATATATTAACTAGTTCAATAATATCAATATTGATATTGGGTCTATGTCGATAGGGAATAGGTGACCACTGGGTGCGCATGAGGATTTTGGCAGGAGAATGGTTAGGGTTTGAACCTTCTCGGTAGGTTGCAGGCATGCCCTATGTTAGTTTTTCATCATTCAAGATAGCATTATGATATTAGGATCTTTTAACTGAGAGAATAATAAGCGCATCATAAGCACATCACAAGAGACAAGAGACACAAAGATTTTCCTCGGGGAAACCATAAAGGATAAAACCCCACAAGTTTGTCAGAGATAGAATCAGCACAAAAGGTAAAACCAGAAAACAGTAAGATGATCTCCCGACAACAGTAGTCTCTCTCTCACACACTGAGAGAGATTCTCCTCTCTCACTCATGTGCCCCAATGAGTGAGTGTAAGTGTCGCAAGTGATAAATAGAGAGGCTCTCACTCTCTATTTATATTCTTCCGTTCACTTGGAACCCACTCCATCATGTCGGCCTCACTTAACAATTACTTACTAGAGCCGACATCTCTAGGAGTGTCTAATAACCCTAGTGCCCCACCACTTGTGGGGACTTTGCCTCCTCTGACCAATAGGAGGGTTACCCACAATGACTTGACATGACTTTCTCATTATAGAAACTTCCCGATCGAAACATCGGGGCATGACATGACTCAAATACATTACAATACATCCTAGAATAAACATCGGGTTACAATACATAAGAAATCCGGACAAATACATTCCGAAGTTACAATTACATCAAAACTCCCTCTTAACTAGGAAGGTATTCTCTCGACACAATTTATTAGCACAAGTCTTCTTCTCTATATCATCTGAATCATCATCAAATTCTTGTCATCTTCATCTTCAAGTCATTTTCATCTTTAGTCATCTTTCATCTGGATCTAGGTAATCACTCGATCTGGATCATCATCACTGGATCATACTCGATCTAGAACATCGTCACTAGATCATACTCGATCTGGAACATCACTGGATCTGGATCATCACTCAATCTGGATCATCATCACTGGATATGGATCATCTCTCGATCTGGATCGTCATCACTGGACTGGATCTGGATCATCACTCGATCTGGATCATCACTGCTAGATCTAGATCATCACTCGATCTAGATCATCTCTCGATTTGGATCATCACTACTGGATCTGGATCATCACTCGATCTGGATCTCTCAGAGTCATCATAACTAGATCTAGATCATATCTTGATCTAGATCTCATCTGGTCATCATCATGTGTGTACTATCTCATCATAGGAAGTTCTACAGAGCCAGCCTTCTTTCATGTTGGTTGTAGGCCTAGCCATCAGGTAGGTCTTTGCCCAGCACTTACATTTGACCTACTCATCAGAAAGGCACGCCCAACACTTACATCTGACCTACTCATCAAAAAGGCACACCCATCACTCACATTTGATCATGTAGTAAACTACAATTACATCAGAAAGGCCCCGCACTTAGATCTGTCATGGAAGGAACTAAATCCTCTCACCATGATAGAATGGCCTGCCCTTACATATGACATCGAAGGAACTTAATCCTCTCACCATGAAAGAATGGCCCGCACTTACATCGGCCATGGAAGGAAATTAATACTCTCACCATGATGAAATGGCCCGCACTTACATTGGCCATGGAAGGAACTTAATCCTCTCACCATGAAGGAATGGCATGCACTCACATCTGACCTAGAAGGAACCAAATCCTCCACCCTCATCAGAAAGGCCCCCAGTACCAGACTAAGCTACCTGGTAACTGGCCAGGTGCCTCCACTCACTCACATCTGACCTAGAAGGAACCAAATCCTCCACCCCTCATCAGAAAGGCCCCCAGTACCAGACTAAGCTACCTGGTAACTGGCCAGGTGCCTCCACTCTCACGAAGAGTGGCATTTTCCCTTACATCTGTCCTACTTGACAAAATGGCCAGCACTCATATCTGACATGGAAGGAACTGAATCCTCTCACCATGATAGAATGGCTCAGCCCTTACGTCTGACCTTCTCATCATAATGGCTTTGGATATTTAGCACTCATATCTTACATGGAAGGAACTGAATCCTCTCACCATGATAGAATGGCTTAGCCCTTACATCTGACCTGCTCATGAGAATGGATTTGGGACTCATCACTTTCCCTTGGAGGAAACCTCGATCTAGAGAACACCAAGCTTCTCCCTGAAGTACTTGAACTTCACTCTGGCTAATGGCTTCATCAGCACATCAGCTATCTATTCCTCCATTGCAACATACTGGAGCTTCACTACTCCTCTCTGCACCATATCCCTAATATAGTGATACTTGATCTTGATGTTCTTCGACTTGTCTTGGAACACTGGATTCTTTGACAACTTCACGCAACTCTGGTTGTCACAATGTATACAAGTAGCATCCATCTAGAGATCAAATAAATCAGATAGTAGCTTCCGTAGCCATACTACCTCATGACTAGTTGAACAAGCTACGACATACTCTGCTTCAGCTGTACTCAGTGCGACACGGGATTTCTTCCTACTAAACCAAGAGATCACACTTGATCCCACACTGAAGCAACACCCTGAATTTCTCTTCCTATTGATGGCACTGCCTGCCCAATTTGAATCAACATAACCCTCCAGGTTAATATTTTGATTCATATCATACTTGAGCCCATAATCAACTGTACCCATCAAGTACGCTTTGCAGCAATCAAGTGAACATGTCTCGGATCTGTTAGGAACTGGCTTAAGGTGTTCATAGCAAAGCAAATATCTGGTCTCGTGTTTGTCAGGTACATCAATGATCCAATCATCTGATGATACATCATAGCATCAACTGTCTCTAATGAAGCATCACTCAATAGCTTCAAGTTCAATTCCATAGGTGTGGTCATGTAGTTCGTCATCCTGAACCTCTTCAATATCTCTACTGCATACTTCCTTTCTCCACACCTCCATGCCTATAAAATAGTGCATCGACACATAACAGGAGCATCACTGGTCTTCCGCCTTCAACCTTGAAGAAAAGGTTGGAATTTTCTTTACTCTCAGTAAAGCCTAGAGTCATCAGTAATCTATCCATCCTGTCATACCATGTCAAACCTCAGGATCTTCTGTAGTCACTCCCTCTAAAGCGGAGCATCATACTCCCTCTGTATTCCATACTCTATGCACTGAAACATTCTGTACTGGAGTGACAAGTAGTATCCATCTAGGATCATTGGATACCAAGATCCTCTATTTTGAACTTTTTCAAAAGTTCTTCTCACATCCATCTGTGAGCTTGTCATCCTTTATCAACCTTGTAGCAATGGTTAAGATATTCATCAAGCTCATCATGTATGTGTTATCCCATGGGTGTCTTCTAAACTCATACAAGGCCTTCTTTCATTTGCACACATGATTATGCATGTCATATGACTTCACTTCTAGTAGCTGTAAATGTTTCTTCGTAGTCTATGCCTTCTTTTTGTGAGAATCCTCGTGCTACGAATCTTGCTTTGTATCCCATGATGTTTCCATCTACTGCATGATGGAACTATGAACTTCTCTGCAGGTCTCAATACTGTATCCTAGACATCATTCTTCTTGAACTGGTCTTCCCTTTCTTCTTGGTGGTTGGAAGGTTCTACATCAATGATGTCACTGCACTCATCATATTATTTTTTATCTTTGAACCGTCGTCACTTTTTCTTCGGAACAAGTCTTCAATCTTATTTGCTTGTAGGTGATTATGTATGCGATCTTTCTTACAAGTCAAATGCACTTGTATGGTTAGAAACATTTCATAAGGAATATTTATACTGGCAAGTTCTTATGCATAAATATATGATTATGCAACTACTTTATCCAATACAACATTCATCCATATCTCACTAAAACTTTTTAGATGCCTTCCGTCTCTACCAGGACAACGTTGAGATTATGCACTAATCCAATATGTCAGCAAAGAGGTTTCATTCTAGATAAGTAGCAATGGAGAGTTTGTATAGCACCATGAGCTACTTACCCATCACATGCATATTAGTAGTATACTGTCATTAATGCAAACATCCTATCATGCATGATACATCAACTAAATATAAACAAATGCATAACAAAACAATATTATGAAATGACAATTGAATACTTATCTTTATTTGATTCGTGGGTATACTCCTTCTTGAGTCTTCAGCTTCATCATCTTCTTCATTCATAATAGCACAGTTTCTTATCCAAATGCTAGGATGGATAAGAGGTTCTTCAAGTGTTGATTTCTTCATATTCCTCATTGATTGAGGGATCTTCTTTGGATGATAAGAGCTTGATCTTTAGTTTCTTCCATCTTCCCTTCTCTTCTTATGAATCGAGCTTCTTCTTCTTCTCGGAGTCTACTGAAAGTAATTACTTCCTTTTGGCACACATTCTTCGAATGAATGAATCCCATGATCTTGGGAGACCATTCAAGGTGGCTATCATCACTTCTACTTTCTTCACTTATTCTTTTACCACTTCAAGTTGTTCTTTGATTTGAGATACCCTTATGACTGCATGGTCTCTACATTCTGGATCTTCACATTCTTCAACTGATTTCTTAAGGTCATCTTCTGATGTATGTTCTTCCCTTCAAATATATTGGTCAAGGAATCAAACATCTTTGGTGTCTTTAGGGAAGACACTTGTAGTACAATATGATTCGTGACTCAATCAGCAATTATCTTCTTGGCCTTGACCAAGTTCTTCTTGTGTAAGGCTTCTAGCCTCATCTCCCTCTGAAACTGGAACCTCTCTACTCATGTAGGTGTCCAATTCATTTTCTTCAGAGAGATCATATAATTCCATGCTTGGAAGTTGTCAACTTCACCAAGCTTATCATCAATCTGATGTGATAGATCACTTTGAAATGAGAACCTCAAATGAAAATAGCAAAGGATTAGATCTTACCAATTTGAGGTGTCCGTCTTGGTTCCAAAGCTGGTTGATCTAGGGTTTGTCACAGAAACCCTAATTTTTAAAACTTGGAATATTTCAGATATGATTGGATTTATAGATATATCTCTTCAAATGGAGCTGTCCAATGTACTCCTTTTCTCAAAACATTGGGGGGAAGCTCCCGGAACAGCAAGCCCTAGTTTTCCAATTTCTTCTGTAGAGATGTCTATTACTGTTTCTATGATATCTCTAAAATTTATGCTC
Source organism: Pseudotsuga menziesii (assembly GCA_001517045.1). Taxonomy (NCBI): domain Eukaryota; kingdom Viridiplantae; phylum Streptophyta; class Pinopsida; order Pinales; family Pinaceae; genus Pseudotsuga; species Pseudotsuga menziesii. The sequence continues at coordinate 14,272 of LPNX010613500.1, forward strand.
CTTTGTGTCTAAAATTGCACAATGAGGTAACCTCTCATTTATCAGATCCAACACCATAGGTTTCATCAGAATTTATTTCACCAATTGGGATTTATGATCCTTTTTCCCAAGGTGACCTCTTACAGGACTGTTCAGAACAGTGAAGTTGTACGACATGCCACGTGTGATTGGTTCATATTCTGAGTCTAAAATTTGGACCAACGAAAGTATAGCCCATTCCATTTCTCTAACATCTTCAAGAATTCCATTTGGACCTTTGTAACCCAAGATATTGCAATTATCCCCAGGTGTCCTGTTTAGGGATGAATTCTAGAAGAGGCTGGAACCCTAACTTGAAGGGATCATATCTCCCAGAATATAGTGAATTTAACACTGAATTTTGGACACAGTGTACATCATGATTTTATCCTCGGCGCCCACAATTTTCAACTTTTGAGACTTCACCAACCTCAAAAAATATCGAATGTACCAAAACTTATTAGTTTTAGTATTTAGGGTTTTTCTTACCTGGGGGTCAAACTAGGGTTTGACTTTCCTGGAGTTTCACCCAACCAAATTTCTTGATCCAGGTCTCCAAACTTTGGTTTTGATGAGGAAGAAAATCCTATTCTGGTCTCACTCAAAAATTCCTCTTCTGTAGAAAGCCCTAATTTCCACATCGAAAATTGAAAATGCTCGGAATCAAATTTTGCTTCAACAGAAAGATGCGCCCTTCAATGGAGAGTCAGCCTAGCATACTTTTGCTGATGGATTGTGGAGAGAGACCCAAAAAGTAAGAATCCCTAGCTTCTGTAGCTGCACAATGTCTTCTTCTCAGGTTATCTGTGATACCATGTTAGTTTTTCATCATTCAAGCTAGCATTATGATCTTAGGATCTTTTAACTAAGAGAATAACAAGCACAACATAAGCACATCACAAGAGACAAGAGACACAAATATTTTCCTTGAGGAAACCATAAAGGAGAAAACCTCACAACTTCCTCAGAGATAGAATCAGCACAAAAGGTAAAACTGGAAAACAGTAAGATGATCTCCCGACAACAGCAGTCTCTCTCTCTCTCACTGAGAGAGCTTCTCCTGTCTCACTCATGTGCCCCAATGAGTGAGTGTAAGTGTTGCAAGTGATAAATAGAGAGGATCTCACTCTCTATTTATATTCTTCCATTCACTTGGAACCCACTCCATCATGTCGGCCTCACTTAACAATTACTTACTAGAGCCGACATCTCTAGGAGTGTTTAATAACCCTAGTGCCCCACCACTTGTGGGGACTTTGCCTCCTCTGACCAATAGGATGGTAACACAATGGTGGGGACTATTGCCACGACTTAAAATGACTCACTTAGGGTCGAATTCACTAGGATAGTCTAATAACCCAAGGGCCCCACAACTATGGGGGCTTTAACCATTGACCAATAGGAGGGTTACCCACAATGACTTGACAATACTTTCTCATTATAGAAACTTCCTGATCGAAACATCGGGGCATGGCATGACTCAAATACATTACAATACATCCCAGAATAAACATTGGGTTACAATACATAAGAAATATGGATGAATACATTCTGAATTTATTATTACATCAACACCCTGCAGCCTGTGACAGTCAGGCCAGCAAGCGGCTCATTCCTAAACGGTAGCCGAGGAAGAGGACACATGGTTGTTTTGTTGTGCAGTTCAAGGCGACGGTTTTTACTACATCTGACAAGTTTCTTCTTGGAGTGGTAATTTTTTTTTTTACTCTTTTACTATGACTTGCTGATTATTGTGGAAATATGACAGAGGAGGACCTCGTGGACTACTCTCCATAACCCCTAGAGGAGGGTATTTTTAGTTTTACCCTATTGGGAGCTCTGGATGTTAAGGTGGAGGCCAATGTGAATTTTTGGCTAGAGGTTTTGGCTGTGAATAATCCCTCGCCAGATGTGGGAGACGGTTTATCACCATCAGATTTTCTACTATCTTCTCCTAGGTCTCTATAGTTGCCGAAGGAACCTTTCTTTCCAAAGGATGGAGACCTCGCTGATGGCCAGGAACAACTCACTGGTGGGAGAATAGTGGGATAATTTGTTTCCCATGGCACTCAGGCAGCACAGACATTAGAGGAAATTTCAACTCAAAATGGGCCTCCTAAAATGAATTAATAAAATAATAGTTAAAATAATAAAATAATATTTATTAATTTTGGAGGAAGAAAAGAAAAAAACTACTTTTTGTTTGTATTTTTGACATATCTCCCCATGTTTTTACTCAAATTTTGATCGGGAGAGCTCATTGGATGCGGAATTAAATTCCACATCCAACGAGTACCGACTCGGCATACTTTTGACGGACCCCGCTACCCCAAAAAACAAGAAATACCTGAAAAAATGGAATGATGACATCATCATTCCATTTTTCAGGTATTTCTTGTTTTTTGGGTAGCGGGGTCCGTCAAAAGTATGCCGAGTGGGTACTCATTGGATGCAAAATTTAATTTTGCATCCAACGAGCTCTCCTGACCGAAATTTGAGTAAAAACACAGGGAGATATCTAAAATATACAAACAAAAAAGTAGTTTTTTTTATGATACGTATCCCCAAATTTATATTAAAAAAGTGTTTAAGACCTATAGAGTATTTCAAATTTAAAGCAATTTCATTGGGTAACACATGATGACATGGAATTTGAATAAAATTTAAAAGGCCCATTTTGAGTTGAAATTTCCTCTAATGATGAATTTCTGTGGTGTGATGGAGAAGGACCCAGTGGGGGCCTAGAGGACAGTGTTGGGGTAGAATCGCACTGGGGTTTTGTGGGCAGTGCTATTGGAGCATGCGAACAAAGAGGTTTCCCAAGTTTGTTGTCCAAATACCTCTCTAATTCTAGCGGTGGGTTGAATGGTCATCCAAGGTTGAAAGGACAGTGCAAATGAAGGAAAAAATGGTCAAAGATGACGCCGATGGTTAACTACACTATTGGAGAGGATATAAGCTAGGAAAGGATGGAATCCATGGAAAAATTCACTCTGGTTGGGATGTTCATGGGGAAATCATTTTCTATTAGGTATGTGAACAAATGGGTTGAAGAATGTTGGATGGGAGAGTTGGGGGTTGCTCCACTTGTGGAAGGGCCGGTGCAGGGATGATACACCTTCAATTTTCAGCTTTAAGATCATTTACTATGGGTACTAAACCATAACCGGTTTTATGACCAAGAACCAATAATACTGAAGAAATGGCATCCTCTCTTCAACATGAGCCATGAAAGGGTGGGCATTGTTCTGATGTGGGTCAGGCCCCCGAGCCTTTCACTGTTATTCTGGTCTGCGGAACATTTTGTGCACATTGGGAATTTGTTGGGTTCTTTCCTGGAGGTGGATTATTCATTTAAGGATACCAATCTGAAGAGGGTGGCCCGTATTCTCATCAATATCAACATTAGGAATGGGCTTCCTAGGGCTATAAATATTTCCTGGAAGGATTATTCCCATATATAGACTCTGAACTATGAAAACATACCTTTTCACTGCAAAATATGCCATGTGTATGGGAACCCGACGGTTGATTATCCCTTGGTGGCGCGTGTCAAGGATGGGTGGCACAAGGAATGTAGAAGCTCATTATCAAGCGGTGATGGGGAAAACATAGAGCCCTCATCTCCTCCTCTTTCTCCTATTGGTCAGGAAATCACATCTATGGAAGGCAGTGAGGTCGAAGCGGATTCACCAGGGAGGATGCCAGTAGCTGAAAGGGACAGAATGGTTTGATAACCCTTTCTGGTCAGCGCACCTGGTACTTCTTATTTTACTCTACCTTCATCCATAAATTTATTTTAAAAACATTTAAATGTTTCTGGTATTGACTAGGTGGAGGGGTTAAATAAATTAACCCTAAATCCATTCGAGCTTCGGTCACCCAACTCTGCTGCATTAGTTGAGGAACCTCCTCCTAGTGCTATGGCAGCCTTCTTTTTACTGGACCAGCAAATGGGACCACCACCAAACATGAATACATATCTGAAAGTAGAATTCTGATCAATAGAATCACCTGCCCAATCGGAATCTGTGTATCCAACCAGCTCTAGCTCGGAGTCTGCAGCATAGTGAATGCTGTAGGTCTTGGTTCCTTGAATATAATGGAGGATCCTCTTGGCTTCCTTTTAATTAATATCATGAGGCTACTTCATGTATCTTGATACAACATTCATGGCAGAACAAATATCAGGAAGAGAATGTGTCAAGTACAACAAGCTGCCATTCAGTTGTCGATAGATAGTGCAGTCCATGTGAGGTGTGATTTTTCCTTCTTCAAGGCTGATCCCTGAAAGGAAAGGGAATGGTGCAAGATTACATTCAGCCATGTTAAACTTGAATAACAGGTCTGAAATGTATTTTTACTGAGTGACCATAATCCCATCATAATTTTTCTCAATTTTGAGCCCCAAAAATTGTTTTAGAAGCCCCAAATCACTCATTTCAAAGGCATTGTGGAGAGCAGCTTTGATGGCTGAAATGGAGGAAACTGTGCTACCTGTGATCAATAAGTCATCAACATATAAAATAATGATAATTATATGACCATCATACTGCTGTAAATTCAAATTTGGATCTGATATACACCTCTGAAAGTTTTGCGAGAGAAGAAATGCATCCATCTTGGAATACCACTCTCTTGGGGCCTGTTTTAACCCGTATAGTGACTTCTTTACCTTGAAAACCAAATATGGATCAGTGATGTATCCCTCAGGCTGCTTCATTTATATCTCCTCATGAATATCTCCATGTAGAAAGGCTGACTTAACATCCATGTGATGTACTTCCCAGTGCTTGGATGCTGAAATTGCCAAAACAAGGCGGATGGAGTCCATTTTTGCAACCGGTGCAAAGGTCTCATGGTAGTACATACCTTGGACCCAAGAGAAACATTTTTCCACCAACCTTGCCTTACATTTGTAGTTTCTTCCATCAGCAGCAAACTTGGTCTGAAACACCCACTTGCATTGAACCAATTTCCTTCCCAGAGGAAGAGAAACTAGCTCCCAAGTACTGTTTTTATGAAGAGAATTCATCTCTTCATCCATGGCAAATTGCCATCTTGGATCCTTCTGAGTATGATAGTAAGATTTTGGATCTGAACTAATAATAAAATATCAAGTTTCAGACAGAAAATTATCAGGACAAGAGAGCACAATACCTGCTCTTTGGAAATTAGACCAGGCTCTCCTTGGATCATCCGAATTTTCAATGTTGTCTCCTGCGAAGTAGAGTGTCTATCGAGCCCATGTAGGAAGATGATTTTTCACTTTAGGTTATGATTCAGAATGTGATTATTGCTACACACTGATATCAGAAATTAGAGGATCCAAATCAGGGTCATCACCCCCAATTTCATCATCCAAATATTCAGTAGAATAGGAAGGAAATTCAACAGTTTTCT
>LPNX010613500.1:19717-50187 GCA_001517045.1 Pseudotsuga menziesii
GACTCATCAAACTTGAAACTTCTCTTAATGATGATCTATTTTTCTTGATATACAACAGATTTAAACCTTTAGATTCATTAGGATACCCAATAAAAATAAATTATATGCTTTGCGGTTGCAAAGCCCTTCTTTTATCAAGCGGAATTCAGGCCCATGCAGTGGACCCAAACACCCGCAGGTTTGACACATCCAGCTTGTGTCCGAAGTATGCTTTGAAAGAGGTCCTCCATTTCAAATATGAGTGTGGAACCATTATATTAATGTATTTTGCATCATGCATGGCCTCAGCCCACAAATTTGCAGCAAGCTTCTTGGATTCCAACATACAGGTGGCCATCTCCTTGAGAGATCGATTCTTCCTTTCCGCTACTCCGTTCTGCTGGGGAGTGTAGGGAATTGAATATTGGACATGAATACCACTTTGGGAGCATATGTGTAGCAAATAATTACTGAAATACTCCCCTCCATTATCATATCTCAAGAACCTTATCTTAATCCCAGAGGCATTTTCGATCAAGGCCTTCAATTCAGAAAACATTTCACATACTTCAGACTTCTTTTTGAGAAAGAAGACCCATGTGTACCTTGACAAATTATCAATAAAAGCAAGAAGATACCTTGATCCATTCATGTATTTCATAGGAATTGGACCACTGATATTATAATGTATCATCCCTAATATGCATGTAGCTCGGTTTGCCTTCCCTCGATCGAACTTGTGCTCAGGGTGTTTTCCAATCACACAGCCCTTGCAAATTCCTGTGGTTTCCTTGATGACTAGGAGGCCTTCAACCATGGATTGATTTTGTGATTGCTGCAAATATTTGAAATTAATATGGCCACACCTCTCATTCCACAGGATACTAACCTCATTCCCATGAGTTAGCAGAGCAGTGGGCTTTGCATCTACAACAAAGTGAGAGAACTCATAGGATTTTGCATGATGGTTTGCAAGGCCTTTAGCAATGAGTTTCCCGGATGTAATTTTTATTATCTCAACATCATTTGGGCTGAAAGAAACTCTCTTAGGCACTCCTGTATGTGTCATCTGATAGACACTAAGGAGATTTGATGCCAGAGATGGTACATACAAAATATTTGAAAAAAAGCCATTTTCAAGATGAACAGTACCTTCTCCTTCTTAAATGATGGTGGAGTCATCTCCCATGTGCATGGGGATGGATTTGATGGTATCCAAGGATGAAAAGGATTATTTTTCATCCATCATGTGGTTTGAATCTCCAGAATCAATCAACAGTGCTTTGGACTTCAAAGTGCTTGCCATGAGGGCATGACCTTTTTCATGCTGTGGTTCCCGATCTTGCTGATCTCTTCTCCGAAAGATTTTTGGAAGATTGATGTGATTTCTCTCAAGGAGAGAGGTAGATTCATCAAGCTTCTTCTTCATGCAGCATGTTCATGGAGGAATCCCTTCCCGCAATAAGAACACTTGACTTTTTCCTTGCCATGGTGTTGTTTTCCTTTGTTCTTCCTTGAGCCGGAAGACTCATCATGATGCTGATTTTAAACTCTAGGTTTAAGAGCATCAAATTTATTTTTTGTATTTTTTTACTGCTTTCCTTTACCCTTTAGATATTTGGGCCCCGAGACATGAAGGGCTTGATCATGGGAGGATCTGATGATCCCCATATGGACAAGCTTGTCATGTTCACATGTTAGGGACTCAATGAAGGCATTGAGTGTAAGCATCTTCCATCCAAGGGTTGTGAGCTTCCCTGCATGGAATGTAGAAACAAAAATTGAATAATCAGCCCCAAGTTTGGAGAGTATGGTGAGGATGAGCTGATCATCCTCATTCTCCACTTTGCATTGGTTCAAGAGTAAAATAGTATGCTTGAACTTTGTGAAGAAATCATTCAGAGTCTCAAAATTGGAGGACTAAAGAGACATGAGTTCATTTTTGAGCTGGTAAACCCTCAATTTATCATGCTTTCCATATAGAGTTTCCAATTTTTCCCATATTTCTTTTGGATTCTTCAATCCTGCAAGATGGAAAAGAAGATCTCGGGAAATAGAGAGGTACAAGAAACCGAAGGCTTCATCCTTCTTGTTCAAGAATATTGATTTTTCTATGGCTGAACTGGACTCATCTTCAGTGTCGATGGTGACTCTAAAGAGTCCTCTAGAGTGCAGCTGAATCTCCATATCACCTTTCGATGAGTGGAAATTGTATGGAGTCAAGAGATCTACTAAGGAGGCCGTCTGGATCTGCTGGAACGAATGCTTCACCTGTACCAACCTAAAAATCAAAACAGAAAGGGAAATGTAATCTTGGACAGTCTACACATTTTAGGCTTTCATCACACCTAGCATAGTTAGTCAATCAAGCTTGATCAACAAGTTCTTTACTTTGGGTATTAAGTGGTAATCCTTGGCTTCTAGTGCAGTGTTGTATTTTTTAGCTATTGCTCAAATTTCATGCAGAAATATATCAAAAAGCTTGTTTTTGAGAGATACAGCTTCATCCCGTTGTAAGCTCTGATACCATATTAATCTTGTATATTCATCTAGGAACAAAGCATCAATCTCATCAAAGATTAATCAAAAACTAACTCATTAAATGGTGTAATCGGTCTACAGGAATAGTAGCCTCTCTATATTCACATAAAGAATGAATGATTACAATTACAATGTCATGCTACAGGCATGAGTGAATGAGAAATTTGAATCCTCAAGGAGGTCATTCGAATTGAATGAGTGAGTCTAGCTTAACTGACAGTAAGCCATTTTCCACACTCAATTAACCACTGATCAAAACCCTAATTGACTCAACTGAACCCTAACTGAAGTCAAAGTGCAATAAATGACTAAGTCTCAACTGAAAGAGATCAAACACATGTCATAGCAAGCCAACCATCAAGTTCTAGTGCTTCAATGACTCCAATGAACCCCGATGAGGTTAACTGAAGTTGAACTAAACATCAGAAGTTGGTGTAGGCACCCCTGTTGACTCTAGTTCATTAATTAATCATTAAATAATCAATTAAATGAAAGGATTTTCCTTCACTACCCTGTTAACTGATTGTAACCATCAGTTAAAAATTTAGGTGCATTAATATCACTCAGATCACCCCCAGGGTGCTCCAGTTAGCCTCCTCGAATGTAGGATAAGGCTAAGTTAGCCTCCTTGACTGAAGGTAGGCATGGGTGTGACTAGATGATGTCAATTAATGCTCCACTTATGTCACCTAATGTTAATAATACTTACGATAGTGGTTTAACTAGGCCAAATTGACCAAAAAGAGTGTGTATGGTGGTGAATGTCTCGAACACCCCCCCTTAAGCTATACTCAAGAGGAGTTAGAAAACAAAAATGCATAAAAATTCTAGGGCCCCAGAAACTAAGGCCATAGGTCACCATGTACAATATTGAAACTAAAACAATGCTCAAAACAAACTAAGTGAGGAAAAGAAGGTAAACCTAGTGGGAAAATACCCCCCTCAAGTTGAAAACTGAAAGTAGTCTGAATCACCCTGATGAACTCACCCCCAATAGTGAATGGAGGTAAGTGAACTTATTTTCTGAAAATCTCTTAGTGAATATGTCTGCAATCTGCTCATCAGTCAAGCAGTATTGCAGAATGATGGTCCTGTCATGCACTAGCTCCCTAATGTAGTGCATGTGGATCTCTACATGCTTGGTACTCTTCCTTGTAAATGGATCTGTGGAAATATTAATAGCACTCTAATTATCACAAAATAGGATAGTGAACAAAGTACTACCAATATCAAACTCTAAAAGAATTCCTTGCAACCAAACTGCTTGGATGCAAGCATTCACCACTCCTCGATACTCGGCCTTTGCTGAAGATAGTGCTATGGCAGCCTACTTTTTGTTGGACCAGAAAATGGGACCACCACCAAACATGAATACATATCCAGAAGTATACTTTTGATCAATAGAATCACCCTCCCAATCAAAATCTGTCTATCCAATCAGCTCTAGCTCGAAGTCTGTAGCATAGTGAATGTCGTAGGTCCTGGTTCCCTGAATATACTGGAGGACCCTCTTGGATTCCTTCCAATGAATATCATGAGGCTTCTGCATGTATCTTGATATAGCATTCATAGCATAACAAATATCAGGCCAAGAATGTTTCAAGTACAACAAGCTACCTATCAGCTATTGATAGATAGTGCAGTCCATGGGAGGTGTGCTTTTTCTTTCTTCAAGGCTGATCCCTGAAAGGAAAGGGAATGGTACAGGCCTACATTCATCCATTTTAAACTTGACTAATAGGTATGAAATTTATTTGTACTGAGTGACCATAATCCCATCAGACTTTTACTCAATTTAGAGCCCCAAAAATTGTTTTAGAAGCCCTAAATCACTCATTTCAAAGGCATTGTGGAGAGCAGTTTTGATGGCTGAAATGGACGCAAATGTGATACCTATGATCAGTAAGTAATAAACATATAAAACAATTATAATGATATGACAATCATACTACTGTAAATACACATTTGGATATGATCTACACCTCTGAAATGTTTGTGAGAGAAGAAAGGCATCCATCTTGGAATACCACTCTCTTGGGGCCTTTTTTAACCCGTATAGTGAATTATTTAGCTTGCAAACCAAATATGGATCAATGATGTATCCCTAAATATGCTTCATATATATCTCCTCATGAATATATCCATGAAAAAAGGCTGACTTAACATCCATGCGATGCACTTCCCAATGCTTGGATGCTGAAATTGCCAAAACAAGGCGGATGGAGTCGATTTTTTGCAACCGGTGCAAAGGTCTCATGATAGTCGACACCTTGGACCTAAGAGAAAAAATTTTCCACCCAAATTGTCTTATATTTGTAGTTTCTTCCATCAGAAACAACCTTGGTTTGAACCACCCACTTGCATTGAACCAATTTCCTTCCCGAAGGAAGAGAAACTAGCTCCCAAGTACTATTTTTTTGAAGAGAATTCATCTCTTCATCCATGGAAACTTGCCATCTTGAACATTTCTGAGCATGATATTAGGATTTTGGATCCGAACTAATCATAAAGTAGCAATTTTCAGTTAGCAAATTATCCAAACAAGAGAGCGCAATACCTGCTCTTTGGAAATCAGACCGGGTTCTCCTTAGATCATCCGGATTTCTAATGTTGTCTCCTGCGGAGGAGAGTGTCTGTCGGGCCCATGTAGGAAGATGATTTTGCACTTCAGATTCTCATTAAAAATGTGATTATTTCTACACACTGATATAAAAAATCGTAGGATCCAAATCAGGGTCATCACCCCCAATTTCATCATCCAAATATTCAATAGAATAGGAAGGAAATTCAACAGTTTTCTCCTTCACTAGTTCTACCTACTGAAGAGGCTCATCGAACTTGACATTTCTCTTGATGATGATATGTTTGGTATTGATATATAGAATATTGAAACCTTTAGAATGATTAGGATACCCAATAAATAGACATTCTATGCTTTGCAGTTGCAAAGCCCTTCTTTTATCAAGCGGAATCCGGGCCCATGCAATGGACCCATACACCCGCAGGTTCGACACATCCGGCTTGTGTCAGAAGTATGCTTTGAAAGGGGTCTTCCCTTTCATAGATGAGTGTGGCACCCTTTTTTTAATTTATGCTGCAGCATGCATGGCCTCTTCCCACAAATTTGCACCAAGCCTCTTAAATTCCAACATACAGGTGGTCATCTCCTTGAGAGACCAATTCTTCCTTTCCGCTACTCCATTCTGCTAGAGAGTGTAGGGGATTGAATGTTGGAAGTGAATTTCAATTTGGAAGAATATGTGCAGCAAATCATTACTATAATACTCCCTTCCATTATCATATCTCAAGATATTGATCTTAAACCCAGAGGCGTTTTCGATCAGGGCCTTCAATTCATAAAATGTTTCACATACTCCAGACTTTTTTTGAGAAAGAAGACCCATGTGTACCTTGGAAAATAATCAATAAAAGTAAGAAGATACCTTGATCCATTCATGTATTTTATAGGCATTGGACCACTAATATCAGAATGTATCATCCCCAATATGCATGTAGCTCGGTTTGCCTTCCCCCGACCGAACTTGTGCTCAAGGTGTTTTCCAATCACACTGCCCTTGCAAATTCTTGTGTTTTCCTTAATGAATGGGAGGCCTTCAACCATGGAGGGTTGGGGACACCACAGCGCGCTACAAGGACCATATACATCATTCTTAGCCATGAAAATGGCATTTCATGACATTTACCTATAGATTGGGAAATGGGACTAATCCAATCCATATGTATGGGGTTTCCTCCTGTGATCCCATAGGTCTACCATGTAGGTCTGCCATGTTGGTGTGGGACCCTACTACCTGGGTCACAACCTCGTGAGGTGATATCCTTAGTAGCACCATGATCCTCCTTAAGTACAACACCACTTTAATATAATCCATGTCCTCCATGTTTGTTTAGTTGGTTGGGACATATTTCCAAAACCTATGCATTTCACTGCGTGCCGTGGAATTACCACTTGGAGTTTTATGATTTGTAAAAGCGAGTAATAAAGCACCTCACTTACCTGCTTACTTACTCAATTTCAAGAAAATAGGGAGTTTCACACCGATGTATTTGGCAAGTTCCCTAATGGCAGAACGACCAAGGTTAACCCAACTTATGATGGGTGGACATTTGAAGGGAGAAGCCCGAAGACACTTGAATTTCATTGAGGGATCATCTGTGCTTATGAGCCTGGTGCTGATGCCGGTCCCATTGAATGCACTCCACTAAGTTTTTCCACCTCTGCCTTGATAGCAGCTGCCTTCTTCTGGAACATAATGCTTAAACATGCACACATGAACATTTATCATGCACAGATGCAATTTAATCATCTATCATACACAGCGGAAACCAACATCATTCATACAAGCATTCTTTCAACATGTTCATTTTATTTTCATTAACAGTAAATATAGAATTGCAGAAGTAAAATACACAAGATCACTTATCTTATGATGAAATCGATCCGCAACTAGCTACGTCGCTGCAATATATACAATATATACAAGACCATTCATAACCTTAAAGTTCATTATATACAATATAGTAGAGAGAAGATTTGTCTTGGATCCTTCATAAAGGGGTTCTTATGCATTCTCAAGAAGAGGTATATCATGAACATCATCAAAGTCATCAATATTTTCATGATCATCGTCATCATAATCATCCATTCTAACATTAAATGAATCATGGATAAATGTATTTATACCATCATCTTCAACTATGTTATCAGTATGATCATTTTTGTTCAAAAGGATCATTAACATGTTCTCCATTAATCATAACTCCATGTTCCGCCGATACTTGTTCTAAAAGTGTTACATTTTTTATCATTTAATCAATATGATCATAGGATCTTATCTGAGAGAATAACATGCACAGAAATCAATCAAAAGAGACAATAGACGCAAAGATTTTCCTTGGGGAAACCATAAAGGAGAAAACCCCACAACTTCCTCAGAGATAGAATGAGCACCAATGGCAGTAGTAAAACCCAAAGACAGAACATGATCTCGAACAGCTTTTCTCTCTTTCACTTCTGTGAGTTCCTCTTCTCTCACCTATGTGATATAACTGGGTGAGTGTGTGTGACAAATATAGAGGCACACTCTTTATTTATACAAGTTTCCAACTTGACAATTACTTACCAAGTCCTACTTCTCTAAGAGAGTCTAATAACCCTAGTTCCCCTCAACTGTGTGGAATTTCCCCCCCTAATCAACAAGGAGGGTTAACCTCAAATCAATTGTTGAGACTATTTCCCTGACTTACAACAAAGGGTTAACCTCAACGACTTTACATGACTTTATTATATTAATGACTCTCCCAATAGGAACATCGGGGTACAATGAAATACAAATGATTCTCCCGATAGGAACATTGGGGTACAATATAAAATGTACAAGTGAATACATTCTGAAGTTACAAATACATCACCACTCCCTCTTAAATAGGAATTTGTTCTCTTGACACAATTCATCAGCACAAGTCTTTGTCACTAGATCATCATCAATGTAACTGCTCTCACTATCTCAAACAAATGGTGCTATCTCTCAATTCTACTCATCATAGGAAGTTCTACAAAGCCATCCCTTTTTCATGATGGTTGTAGGCCTAGCCTCCATGTAGGTCTTCGTTTTCTTTAGCGTTGATATCCGAACATGGGAGCCCCGGCCTTCCACCATGATGGGAAGGCCCACCCAGCACTTTTATCTGACCATGGCAGGAACACATCCAACATCCATGTCAAAATGGCATTCCCAGCACTTACATCTGGCCATGGAAGGCCTAGCCTGCCACCATGTCAGAAAATCCAAACACTCACATATGACCATGGGAGGCCCATCCTACCACAATGTCATAAAGCCTCTTCTAGCACTTATATCTAACCATGGGAGGCCCAACCTGCCACCATGTTAGAAAGGCTCAGCACTTATAACAAACCATGGGAGGCCCATCCTCCCACCGTGTTGAAAAGGCTTTGCACTTACATCTAGCCATGGGAGGCCCAGACTGCCACCATGTTAGAAAGGATCTACACTTACATCTTACCATGGGAGGCCCATCCTGCCACCACGTCAGAAAGGCTCTGCACTTACATCTGGCGATGGGAGGCCTAACCTTCCACCATTTCAAAAAGGCTCTGGACTTACATTTGACCATGGGAGGCCCAGCCTACCACCATGTCAGAATGGCTCTACACTTACATCTAACCATGGGAGGCCTAGCCTGCCACCATGTTAGAAAGGCTCTACAGTTACATCTAACCATGGGAGGCCCATCTTGCCACAATGTCAAAAAGGCTTAGCACTTATATCTGACCATGGGAGGCCTAGCTTTCCTCCATGTCAGAATGTCTCTGCAGTTACATCTGGCCATGGGAGGCCTAGTCTGCCACCATGTCAGAATGGCTCTACAATTACATCTGACCATGGGAGGCCCAGCCTACTACCATGTCAAAAAGGATCTACACTTACATATGACCATGGGAGGAAACAATCCTACCACCATGTCAGAAAATCTCACAGACTCATCACTTCCCCTTGGAAGGAACCTCGATCTAGAGAACACTAAGATTCTCCCTGAAGTACTCAAACTTCACTCTGGCCATTTATAGCATAGAATCACATCAGGGATGATTACCTCCAAGGATAACCTGTGAGCTTTTCCAAGACTGATTATATCTGAGGAAAACCTACATGACTGTTTACATCTGAGAAACCTACAAGCTTCGCCAGGATTTTATGCTCAAACAACTTGCCTCGCCGACTATGCTAGGACTCATCACTCCCTCTTTAGAGAGATCTTGATTTGGATCATATGTTGGAGCTTCACTTCTCATCTCTACATCATACAAATAATGCAAGTCAGATCAATCAAATCAAATAGTAGTTTTCAAAAGAAACATACTACCTCCCAAATAGTCGAGCAAGTGGCAACATATTTTTCCTTGACTATACTCAGCGCCATGCAAGACTCCATCCTATGAAACTAGTAACCCATACTGGATCTCAAACTGAAGAAGCATCCCAAGGTGCTTTTCCTCTTAGTGGCGCTACCAATTTGAATCAATATAACCATTGCAAGTTAGTCTTCTAATTCATATAATACTCGAGCCCATAATCAACTGTACCCTTCAGGTACCTCAGAATATGCTTTGCAGCAATCAGGTGAACATGTCTCAATGTGCTCACAACAAAGCAAATATCTGGTCTTGTATTCCTCAATTACATCAAGGAACAAATCATCTGAAAATACATCATAGCATCAACCCACTCTGATCAAGCATCACTTAATAGCTTCAAGTTCGATGCCATAGGTTTGGTCATGGCTTTGCAGTCCATCATCCCGATCCTCTTGAGGATATCTACTGCATACATCCCTTGTCCCAGGGAGATTCCATCAATATTTTGCCACACCTCCATGCCTAGAAAGCAATGCATCATACCCAATTCCTTTATCTCGAACTTGACAGCAAGTCTCCTTCTTGCAACTTTAATGAGTTCCTCTTTCCCTGTCAAGAACAAGGCATCAACATATAACAAAAGCATCACTGGTATTCCACCTTCAACTTTGAAGTAAATGTTGGAATCCGCTTTACTCTCAGTAAATCCTAGAGCCATTAGTAAGCTTTCCATACTGTTGTATGATGTTGAACCTCAGGATCTTCTGCAGTCACTCCCTCTGAAGGGAAGCATCATTCTCCATCTTCCTTTCATACTCTATGTATTCTGTACTGGAGTGACAAGTAGCTTCCTCTACTACTAATATTATATGTATCCATCTAGGGTCACTGGATACTAAGATCCTATGTCTTGAACATTTTCAAAAGTTTTTCTCACACCCATCTATGAGATTCTCATTCTCTCTAGGCTTTCATCTTCAATCTTATAGCAAAGGTTAAGATCTTCATTTCTATAGGTGACCTCCAAGCTCCTCGTGTATGTGTTATCGCGTGAGTGTCTTCTGAGCTCATACAAGGAATTCTTTTTCACACATGAGTCTTCCTGTCAAACTTCCAATGGCTACAAATGTCTCTTCGTAGTGTATTCCTTCTTTCTATGAGAAGCCTCATGCTACAAATATTGCCTTGTATCCCATGATGTTGCCATCTACTGCATGATGGAACTTGTGGATCTATATGAACGATACTATGGACTTCCCTTTAGGTCTTTGACATCGCATTCTATTCATCATTCTTCATCTTGGATTATTTCTTGAATTGTCTCCACTTGTTCTTCGAAACAATTCCCATCCGTATTTTCTTGCAGGCGATTTTACACAATCTTTCCTACAAGTCAAATGCACCAATTGTATGGCTAGAAAAAATTCATAACACATATTCATAATGGAAAATTATTATGCATAAATATATAATAACACAACTATTTTATCCAATACAACGTTCATGCATATCTCATGGAAACTTTCAAGATTCCTTCCATCTCTACCATGACATCATTGAGATTGTGCACTAATCCAATATGTCGGCAAAGAGGTTTCATTCTAGAAGTAGCAATGGAGAGTTGTATAGAACCATGAGCTACTTACTCATTACATGCATATTAGTAGTGTATTTTCATTAATGCAAATATTCTACCATGCATAACACATCAACTTAATATAAACAAATGCATAACAAAACAATATCATGAAATGACGATTGAATACTTATCTTTTATTTGTTTCATGGGTAGACTCCTTATTGAGCCTTCAGCTTCACCATCTTCTTCATTCATAACAACATCATTTCTTATCCAAATGATAATATGGATAAGAGGTTCTTCAAGAGTTGAGTCCTTCATACTCCTCATCGCTTGAGGGGTCTTCTTTGGATGGTGAGAGCTTGACCTTCAGTTGCTCCCACTTTCTCTTCTTATTATGAGTCAAGCTTCTTCTTGTGTGTGCTCTTCCCAGAGTCTTCTAAAGGTAATCACTTCCTTCTGGCACACATTCCTTGAATGAATAAATCCCATGATCTTGGGATGCCATTCAAGGTGGTAATAACCATATATTATTCTTCTTTGATTGCTTCGTCATAGCATCGAACACTTCCTTTTGATGTCTTCAAGGATGACACATGAGGGATGAGATGATCTTTAATAGAATCTGCAATGATTCTTTTGACTCTATCCTTGGCCTCATCTCCCTCTAGCTCCTAGACCTTTCTTACTGAAGTACTGATCCAAGTCAATTTAAATTTCTTCAACGATCACAAAGTTCCTATACTTCTTCCAATTTATATTCTTCCTTTCAAAATAGCTTGGTCAAGGAATCAAACATATCTTTAGGTGTCTTTAGGGAAGATACCTATGCTAATAGGTGATCCTTGATAGAATAAACAATAATCCTCTTTGCCTTGAGCAATTTCTTCTTGTGTAAGGCCTTATCCTCATCTCCCTCTAGAACTGGAACCTCTCCACTTTATGTAGGTGTCCAATTCATTTTCTTCAAGAACTAGTGAAATCCTATACTTCCATGCTTGAAATTTTTCATCTTCACCAAGATTTTTATCAAGCTGGTGTGATAGATCATTTTGAAATGAGAACCTCAAATGTAAATAGCAAAAGATTAAATCTTACCGATTTGAGGTGTTCGTCCTAGTTCCGGATCTAGCTGATCTAGGGTTTGTGAGAGAAACCCTAATTTTTGAAACTTGGAATATTTCAGATATGATTGGATAGACATATTCTCCTTCTCAAGGTGATCTATCTGATGTACTCATTTTCTGAAAACAGTGGAGGGAAGCTCCCAGAACACGAAACCCTAGTTTTCCAAATTCTTCTGCAGAAATGTCTGATATTATTTTTGCACTATCTTCGATAGGGCTGCTCCTCTATGTCTTAAATTTGCACTAAGGTAGCCTCACATGTCCACTTTCCAAAACCATAGGTTTGAGAAGAATTGGTTTCTCCAATTGGGACTTATCATAGTTTTCCGAAGGTGACTTATTTCAGGACTGTTCAACATAGCGAAGTTGTACTGACTGCCACATCTTATTGTTTCACTTTAGGTGTCTAACAATTTTACCCCATAAACTACAGTCTATTCCCTATCTGGAACTATTGGATTTATATTTTCTAATTGGAAGACCCGGGTTTAATTTATTGTACCAACAAAACCCCTAGCTCACTGGCCCTTTCGGCGATAGACCGCAGAACGGCCTGAAGTCTCACTCAAAGTGATCCTAGATGGGGTGGTTGAAGAATCAGGTTTCCTCAACCAGGTTCTGTAGCATCCTAGGTTTTCTTTGATCTTCTTAACTAGCTAGATCTCTCAGCAAGGGTTGTTTCTGTCTTCCTAGCTGACTTTGCTATGGGATCGACTCTTATTGCATCGTAGATTCTAGGACGATGCAGAACATTCTCTTTTGCTCAACTCTTATACTGTGATATCTCACACTGCAACTCCTCCAACAGTGCGATATCGCCTTTCTACGCTGTACTATTTCCTACGGTAAGACTCAGTATGCTCATCAACTCTCAAGGTCCAGAGGCTTCGTACCTAGGTATAATAGCTCAGTTAACATTCATAAGAATGTTAAACAACTTCACTTAAGCTTCTACAGTTTAACACGCTGAACATCAATTACGCTCAACTCACTGAACTAAATATACAGAAGTCACTTAACACAGTAGTTGTTAACTATTGTGAATCAGGTACTGATAAACTTTAATACATAATACTTGATACATTCAACTTGCATTTAACCTTCTATGTTACTGTAAACTGAAGGATAGCATACATGCATTCATTAACTAATAAGCAACGTTCATGTAACGAATAACAAATAGCAAATAAGTAAAGCAAAATCACATGAAATAGTCACACAACACATGGATTTTACGTGGTTCACTTCCAAGGGGGGAAGCTACGTCCACAGGAACTATGTTTATATTATATCTTGAGAGAGTAACACAATTCTGCTGCAACCTCTTATGTAGCTTGAGATCTTCTAGGAAACTCCACACACACAACTGGGAGCCCTTCTCTCTTAGATCTCTTCTCCTCCTATAATTCTTTCTTCTTACAATATATCCTTCTCTCTCTCTCTCAATCCCTGCGGATTGTTACATTCATGCTCAAGGAGCCAGCTACTGGTTATAGTAAGATAACTACAGACTTAACAATAGAACCAGAGCTCGACTCTTCCTCGATGTCTTACAATACTAAGGACTACTAAAAACAACTCAACCAACCAAACAACTAACTGACCAACTGACCAACTATCTAACCATTCATAATACAAAATACATGCTTAAATAGGTGGCCTGAAGGTCTCACCATGATACAAAATTGTGGGCCTATCCCAACAGTAACCCAAAACCCTAACTGTGACAGTCGACCTATTTGTACTTTGAACTGCCGCTTACTGGTCACACCATAGCTTCCTGTAGTCTTCTGCGATTTTCGGCAGTAATCGTGGGTATGGGTGTCACTTCTTCAATCACTCTCCTTCTGTCCTTTATCTTTAATACCTTGGCTCGTTGCTCCTTCTCCATTTATGAGGGTAGCTGATCCATCCCATCATTGCTACTACCTTAAATGTAGTGGTTGAGCTCTCTTCTTGGCCGCTTCAAGTACTCTTTCCCTTTGAATTTCCTGCTCCGACTGCCAAAACTGTCTTTCCTCCAAAAATTGTATATATTCTACCAAAAATAGAAGCTTTTCCTGTAGCTACGGGGCCCTGCTCCAATAGTCCCCTAACACTTACTTGTGGATCGTCCCTGAGCCACTAACATTTGGCTTTTCTTACTGTAGCTTCTCGTTGGCTTCCTGTGAAGTCCTTCCGAATCTCTCCCTGAGTCCTGCGACTTATTTTTCAATAGCTTCGACACAGTCTTGTGCTGCTTCAAGCATAACTTGAGTAATCTTGTGTTCTTTTGTGCTATCAATTTCACTCTTGCTTGCAGTGAACTCCTTGACCTTCTGCTCAACCGCATCGACCAGCTCTACGATTTGTTCCTGATACGGTTGAAGCATGTTATTGAATTGTATCTCTTTTTCTCGCAACCGCTGCGTTTCTTGTTGCAAACAATTCATTCTGTCATCTTCTTCATCTTTACAAGAGCTCCTAAGCTCTTGACTTCTTCCTTGATATCTGCTATTGCATTCTCTATGTTTTGGATGCTCTGCTGCAAGTCCAATCTATCCGGGAGCTCTTCTAGCTCCGACCATGTCTTCGTCGCATCGGCTAGCAATGAATCTGCATCATCTATACGACACTTCATCTACGTTGAACTGAGTCTAAAGGCCTGTGCTCTTGCTTCCTTGTCTGCCTCAAGCTCAGCAATCAGCACCTTGTGGTCTTCCTCCATCTTGGCCACTGTCTCCTCCATGTATCCTCATCCAAAGCTTGACACTTTCCAGAGGATATCAGATCCAGGGGAAGAGATCTGGAACTCCTGAGTTCAAAGCTTGCATTTCCATTACTGAACAACGATTTGCTACCCTCTACTTTAGGACATTCCATGGGCCTACAAATCATATGAGCTTCACCTGGATTGCGATTGAATCCCTCACACAAGATATACTACAAAGTTGCATATAGGTCTTTTCATGGATCAGTAGCTCCTTTAAATATCTTGAGCTTTTGAGAAGCCTTCCACATATATCCTTTCCTCTTTATCTGGGTTAGAACTTGTATCACAAAGAAAATATAAATCTGTATCTTCCAGCCTTCTCAAACATTTCATTCAATCTAGATCCTTTCATACGAAAACTATACAAACCATGAATTCCATTCCGAGAATAAGCCTTTGTTTGCATTTTGTAGTAAGAAAATATCATGGATATGGTGGTACTTCATCAACCTTTTCCTTCTCTTTCTTTTTCTCATTTTTACTTTCTTCCTCTTTCTTTTTTCCACCTTTTCCTCACTCTCCTTTTCATCTTTCTTCTTGTCGGTATCTTTCTTCTCATCTTTCTTGTTCTCTGCTTTGAGCTAGACTCTTCTACTATCTGAACTTGACTCTTCATCCTTGGCGTATGCCTGACCTATGGTGCACCTAATTTCACAATCCTGGGTGGCGTCGTCATAGCAGACTCGAGGCCACCACACTAGAATCGTCGCACGATGTCTTCTAAAGGTTCCTTCTCAGACATAAACCATTTGGTGCATTACTCTGGACTGGAAATGGCTACGAAAATGGGAAAACCAACACTCTATAACTGGAGTATCTCTACACAGGGAAAACTCTACAAATTACTCTATAACTCTCATAAATTGCAAAAGTAATCCTTCTGGTTGAATGATCTGTGTATTTGTACTGAAGGCGGTAATCTATGAAGCAACAGTCACTTAGATTAGACCCATTGGTGGCATTTATTGCATAGACAAGACAACACTTGGTTCCCTAGTCCTCATTAATTGCTAAAAATCCGTTCAAATCTCCCTCGAAAAGTGTGCGCAAGCACCGATATCGACCAAGATTTACCAAATCTAGGACAATCACTATATTGTTTCCAAATCTAGGGCAATGTATACCTGTCGTATCGGGATTAATTGCTTGTCAGAATATGAAGTGATTGGCCCTCTTTCCCTCTCAAAAATCATCGTCACATCACAGGGAACATCACCTCGCTGCGATGTCACACTGCATCGTCCTGGACCAAAAATTTGGCATGAAACTCCTTAACATTCAAAAAATCCGCAATCATCCTATGACTTGCACAAAATAAACTTTCCTGCTGCGATTCCTCCTACTTAGAACTTTTTTTTTTTGGGTGTAGACTAGTTATGGGTGCAATGCCTCCTTTCAACTACACTGGACATCTGCACCCCTTAATTATGTGATTTAGGGTTGGGAGGTGGAGTGGCTATCACTATAAAGCTTAAGCCTACTACCATTAATCAAAGTAGGAACAAGCTCCCCATTCAGTTTACTGAGCTGAACAGCACCTCCTTCTGTGACTTGCTGAATCTGATATGGCCCTAACCAATGCATCTTGAAATTCCCTAGAAACTTAACAAACTTGTTGTCATACAGGAGCACTAGGTCTCCTATCTGAAAAATATTGCTCTTGATGTGCCTATCATGCCAAGCTTTTTCTTGTTCCTTCTGTACTTTTTGATGAAATCCTGCGATGTGTCCTACCGTTTCATCATCCCAATAGTCTCCAATAGAGGCAAACTTCGGTTCTGTGTCTTTGCCAATATTGATCTTTTTAATCTTAATAGGCTCTATGATAGTTGGAATCTCTAGCTTTGGTCCATCAACTTTGTGAGTCCCTTCTGACTCTGGAATGTTGATACTGCAAGGATTCTCATCCTCATCACCTGGCTCTACTGCGAAGTTGTAACACTCTAGCGCATGTTCTAACTAGATGGCCCAATCAGGCTAAGCATACACTGGTAGGGTACAATCATCAAATATCTTAGTATTTATAATCTCTAAAGCCTGATGAATGCTTGGATACTCAGATTCAAAAGTGAAAGTGAGTAGAAAGCTGTCTATCATAACTGGCCATGTAATCGTTCCTCTGTGCAACTCTATCTCAGTGTACCAGTTCCTTGGAACTGTGTCTAAAGTATGAATGAATAGGTGAACCCATTCATCCTTGCTAATGTCTGACCAATTCTGTTCACAAATCTTAATATGTGACCTGGGGTCACTTTCTCCTGTATATTTCTGCTGGAACTGCTCCTTGTCATTAGAGAATCTGATCACCATCAATCTCTTAAAATCATCCCATGATGTGATATTTTCTTTATGTGCATGCCACCATCTTGCAGGTGTGGCTCTCACTGCAAGGTCAATAACTGCCATCCTCTGCTCATGAGGGATTTCCTGCTCAAACTGCTGTAAAAATTCATTGACATCTGCTAAGCCATCAAACGACAGAATATCCTTAATCTCTGTTCCAATCCATCGCAGTGACTTAGTCATAAACGCACATCTGCGAGCTGAAACTTCATAAAGTCTATTCTGCCAGTTTTCTAAACCAACATCCGAATCCGATGTGCATGAGCTATCGCATCACCAACTAATATTTCCTTCTATGTTGGGATTAATATAATCACTCTGGTTAGCAGTCATCTGATAGAGGCTCTTCATATTACACACCTCTTCCTCTGCTCTGATAGGTTCAATGTATCGAGGACCCTGAAAAGCATCCAACGATGTGACGACTCGAATCTGTTTATCCTCAAAGGTCATTTATCTTTTCTTCAAATCGATAACAGCCATGTTATCAATTTCCCAATCAATACCTAATAAAGCTGGATATGGTCTGCTATCGCCAATAATTTCTATGACTTCAAAATCTGCAAAGCTGCGAACTCCATCAATATCAACTGGTACTTGCGGTAATTGACCCGGTGGTGATACCCTCTGCTGATTGGCTAATCGCAGATGGATAGGTGATCTGGATAACTTAGGGCTACCCATCTATTCCCATGTCTTTTTAGTAAGAACATTTACCTCTGATCCTAAATCTAGGATTACCTCATCCATTTCAAACTCTCCAATTTGTGCTATGAGTCTCATTTCTCTTCTTGTTCTTGTATGGCCCATAATATTATGAACAACAAGCTGTGTACTGCTCACAGAAGCAGCCTGCTGATACTGATCTATGATGCATTGAATCTCTACTATGGCTTTCTCATTTCTTATGAGTTACAAGCAGCTCCACAGGAAGGATTGTACACTTCCTGCCAACTCATCCTCTTCGCACCTTCCAGACGTGGTAGCCTACGATGTCTACACAGGACTAATGCCACAAGGTTTTTGCTGCAGTACACCCCTATAAGGTGATATCTGCGATCCTGATGGTGTAGGGTCAGTAAAGAAATTTTTATCTTGCTGAAATGTTTCTTTTTTCTTCTGCAGGTCAAGTGGTGTTGATTTATCAGTGGCTTTACGCACCCACTTCGGACCTGTATTCTTTTCAGCATCCTGCGATGTCCTACTAGTAGAAGCACCGCTGCGAGTCACAATATTGACTCTTGGTTCTGGTTCTTTCTGCTCAACAGCAATAAGCTTAATATTCTGGTTTACTGTTGGCTTAGGATCCTTAATCGTGGCTCTCAAGATAGGACATTCTTCTATAGTATGATCATAGGACTTGCAATACTTACATGTTGTAGTAGGGTTTTGACAATCTCTAGCATAATGTCCTATGGCTCCACAGTTGTAACAAACAATCGGTCCATGACCACGGCCAAAGCCTCAACCATGGCCTCATCCTCTGAATCCTCCACCATGGCCATCATGAGCCGGTTCATGTTGTGGACTTGCTGTTGGTCCTGATGTCTCTGACTGGACTCTGTAGAAGTCATGTTTTCTCTCTATCATGAGATCATAAGCTTTGCAATTATTTTCATCATGTCCTACTAACTTACAGAAGTTACAGTATAAATTCTTAGGAATTTGTACATACTTTTGAAGTAAAGGGCATTCTTGTGGTCTATGTCCTCTTGTTCTACACATTTGTTGCAACTGCAACAATTTTCCCAAATTCCAAAAAATTTGGGACCCTCCTTTGTTTGGATTAGTTCTTTTTCCTTGAATTAATTCAATGATTTTCCAGAAATAATTTCTAAGTGTTGGGATTGATCTACCAATTGCTTTGATTCCTCCCCTGATGCTTGAAGCAATCTAGTGTTTGATTGGACTTTATCGCTGCCTTTCGATGCATTTTCAGCTTGTTCGAATCGAAATTTTTTTGGGTTAAAGCTTCCGCCATTGTGGAAAAATAGCGAGTCTTGACTTCGAATTTTCTCCCGATACGTTGGTTTTAATCAACAGAATCTATGGATGAATCGGAAGGTATCTGCTTAGTGCCCCTGCCGTTGTGGATGGATAATCGATTTTGTCTTTATTTTTCTTTCTGATCCATTGGTTTTCACATCAGCCGATATTTTGGTTTACGTCGAAAGAATTTGTCATTTATTTTTCCGCCGTTGCAGATGGCAAATCACGATCTCTCCCAATCACTGTTTGGTTTTTATCCTGCTTCATTGTTTTTTGCTGATCCTGTAAGTCGTGGGCTTCTGCCGTTGCAGCCACGGAAAGTTTTATAGTTTCCAGATGTCTAAGTCATTTGAATTCTGTCATTGCAGAAGGCCGCATCTTTTGCAGCTCCACCATTGCGGCTGCCAAAGCTCTAAACTCTCCGAGCCTTTAGTGTTGTTTCTTCCAACTTAAGTCCTGATGTTGCGGACGGTGGTACACTTTACGGTTCCGCCATTGCAGATGAAAGAAGCACTAGCCCTTCTGATGTGTAGTCGTTTTGCTTCTGATTCAAGGCTTCTCCCATTGCGGATAGATTTATCTTTTGCGGCTCCACCGTTGCGGCTATCGTTTCACTATTGTCCCGATGAGTTAGTCTCCCAAGGTTTCGATATGCATGTCTCCGCGGATGGCTTAGCGCTTTGGTCGTCTGCCCTTGTGGAAGGAAGTTTGCTTTCAGCTTCCAATCCAAAAGTGGTCTGCCATCCGATATGTTACCCGCCGCAAGAGTTTGACCATATGTATATATATGAGGTCGGGGGGCGTTGGATTATTCTATTGTTGTTTTTCAATTACCGTGCTCTGTCGTTTTCATGCTGTCGATCACTCGAGCTTGTTCAAACCTTATTGCCGGTACCTGCGTCTAGGTGGCAACTGTGGAAGCCTGACCGTCTTTGTCCCACCATACACGCTGGTTACACATCAGTGCCTGGTAGGCTTCTATTGCTTTTCCCCATTCCGTTGAGCATTTGGTGGTTTGGTTTCCACGGTTAGGTGTTGTGGCCATTTCTTTCCCCATAATTGTATGTATATATTGTGGTTCTTGGTGGCATTGCTGTCCGTGGGGAGGGGCATTTTGACCCGCATAGTAGTTTTTCCCCACCGCCGTTGTCGTACGACCCTATGCGTAGAGAATGAGGGGGTTTGGTGCGGAAGGTCATTATGCTGTCTGCACCAACCCGCCCCGCGTAATGATGGTGGGTAGGAGTAGGTTTCTGCCCCTTTTATTTATGAGGTTTGGGCTGTTTGTTCCGCTTGGTGCTACCCGTATCTTTAAACCCCAGCTATTTTTTCCTATGCGGTCCCACGCAACCCAATTCGTGCTCAGTTTTGAACCCGGGCCGGGGAAGAGGGTGTACCATGACACCTAGTTATTGACCGAAGTTTTGCACAGGCGGTTTTCTTTGATTATGCGCACCATAGAAACTCGCATAGTGTTTCTGTTTTTCCCGCGTAGTGATTTGATAATGGCACCCGCAGAGAGCAGAAGTTTTAGTCATTTTAATGTAGATGTTTTCCACTCGATTATATTGTTTTCCATCATGCTAGATATAGACAAAATCATTGAATAATGTGCATTGTGTTTCAATAAGCTCTGTTAGTTAGGCCATTTTAGCCTAGGTACACACATATTTTAGCTTCATTAACTAGTTGTTGTCATGGTACACATAGAAGGAGTAAAATGCTGCACATTGTCATGTAAATGTTTGCAATTTGAATTGCTTAATGTTACAATGTTATATATGGCAGGAAGAATTCGAACCCACAATGTCAAAGAGGCAAAAGAAGAAGGCCCCGGTGGTCGAGGAAGAGCCCGAAGTAGAAGTTGTCACCAAAACTGAATACATATACGAAGACACTAAGTGCATTTCTGGTGTCAAACCTGAATACCAGTGGGGGGGAATATATAGACTGATCAAGTGCAGAGAAGTTCCTGATATGGGATTGGAGGAGGAAAGTATATATGCCAACATAGAGAGATATTCTCTTATGAAAATTGCCACAAGACCAGAGCTGTTCCCACGCTCTGAAGTAATAGGATGGATTTTGCCCCGGACAGATGTAACAACAATGATCTTGGAAAATGTTGAAAAATAGGGCTATGCTGCCTATAGCCCAGGATATGTATCCTTGGCATACCACCTGCCAGAAGCACAAGTGTTTTTATTTGATGATTGGCTGAACAACATTAGAATGGACCTAATTGAGACTTATAAAAGAATGATGCTTCCTGGGAAACATTTCAAAACCAGGCCAACATGTGATTATGATACAACGAGCTTAAGGACCCCATATAAGTTCATAGCTTTAATGCTTAATAGGATTTTTTGGAGAGACCATGGAAGGTTCTTCAAATTAGAGTGGATTCCAATCATTTTTTATGTTGCAACCCAGGGGACAATTTTCAACTGGGCCAACATTGCATCTAACAGTCTGTCATCTTGCCTGGCCGCGGCTTTGGGAGGAGTGGCCCAAAAGAGATCCGAATTTTATATGAGTTCCATATTGATTGATTATATATTGTGCAATCAACCTTTCCCCGGCCTCAGGTGCATCTAGGATAGGGAGAGAATGCCGGTGTATTCTGCATATAAACCGCTATGGGCTCACAAGTATTACAGCCACTATCGAGAAGTCTGTAAACACTTCATTATGCCACTATACACACTCATTTTCTTGAAGGAGTGTGATTGCATGTCGGAGGAGGCCCTGGAAGTAATAGAGGAATATGCAGATTATTATTTGACTAAAGATGGCCTCTACTTCAGGATGTTTGGAGGTTCAAAAGCACCCTCTCTGCTGCCCAAATATGCCACTGACTACATCATTCACAAGGAGGCAATCAGACAAGTCTTCTTGGATGGCATAGGTAACTTTCTGTTTGAACATAAAAAGGCTGCTTATCATCCTTTGTCGTTCAAACTAGGAAGTTACAGATTCACTAGGGTGAAGAAAGCTAATGAATTTGTAGAAGAGCTGGAAAGGTTTCATTTTGGTGAGATGCCTTTCCATAGAAGTGATTCCTGTGGAAAAGTGGCAGAACACTGCAAAGAAAATAACGTCCACTTTGAGTACACCCACCAATGGGATAGGGAAGAATCTGTCTTCCGAAGTGCCTTAAACATAACAGCTCTGAGGAGAAGATTCAAGAAGAAGATCAGCACCAAAGGTGGAAAGGGGGATGAACAGGCAAAGGCTGAGGAAGAAGCCAAGAGAAGAAATGAAGAAGCTCAGAGATTGGCACAAGAAGCTGCAGGGTGGCTGCACACAGAAAAAGAATGGAAAAGAAAGGCTTCCCAAGAAGCAGCTAAAGAAGCAGAAGAAGCAGCTAGAAAAGAAGAAGAAGAAGAGAAGAGGAATCTCAAGAGGAGCTACAAAAGCAGGAAGCAGAAAGGCTGAAGCTGACACAAACAGAGACAAAACAATCAGCTGCTAACACAGCTGGAGGGCAGACCCAAGATACGGAAAACCCATAGGTTCAGGACCCACAAGTGCCTGCTGCCAGCACACCTATGGTCCCCACACTCAAACTAATCCCTTTTGTGCAGAAAAAAGGAGAAGAAGTCCCTGACTTCAATACTGGTTTCTATGACAGGGCAACAAAGAGGATAGTGAAGAGAACATAAAAAAGGGTTGAAACAGGAAGTATGCCTGGTAAAATGATAACGGATACGGCTGTTTTGTTGGGAACAGACCGAGATCCAAGATTCACCCTGAGAGCCGGGGCTACACTAATCAGCGCCTCAGAAGATAATATGGATAAGGTAATGACTGACTTGGAGCTATCTAAGAAATCTTCATCCCAATTGAAAGACACCTTGAGGAAAGAAAGGGAAGAAAGCAATAGGCTGAAAAGAAAGTATGAAGACATGAAGAGGGAGATGAAGTCTTCTAAGGCTGAATTGTAGGTCCTCCAAGTAGAGAGGCAGGCTAGGGAGACTACACTAGAATGCCTGGAGAAAGTGTAGAAAAAATATCAAGAGATGAAGACGGAGAAAGATCGGCTACTGGAAAAGGTAGAAGAGCTATAAGAGCAGCAAACGATCATCTTGCAGGCTAGTGAGCTGCACACCCAGGAACAGGAAAAGAAACATCAAGAGCGGATTTCTTCTTTAACTACTTCTCTAGAGGAAGCAAGGGCACAACAGGTTAACCTTCAACCGTTCAAAGAGCATGTCTTGGCCCAAAAGGCTAAGATGCTGCAGCTATAGACTACTATAGAAGAAGAGAGGTGCAAAGTGCTGCAGGTAGATAAGCGATTAGAGGAAATCTTGGAAACTTCCTCTTACTTTGTAGATAGATCTCAGGACGTTCTTGAAGTCCTGACTACAAGAATGGCGAGGCTGGAAAACAATGAAGAAACTCCAGCAGAACTACCGTCAAAGGATCAACAGCCCCTCAAGCAGGATTATGACCTAGTGGAGTTCGCTATCAACACCACTGAGGATTTCAAGAAGGCCGTTAAAAAGACAAAAGGAGCATGCACTGATTTTTTCAGAAGACTTCTCATTACCTACAACCGGTTCTAGATAGAGGCCGAGAAGAGGCTTGATGCTTTCCCGGATCAAAATGCCTTTGTGGAGCTGTTGCAGAAGAGATACCAGGAGGAGGAAGCTAAAGTGTAGCATATTAAATCCCTGGATGAGCAGATCATGAGGAATGAAGTAGATCACTCAGCTATCAGTGTGCAGCTTTTAGATGACTAGCTTCAGTTGAGTGCAGCCAGGATTGAGGCTATAAAGAACCAGGCTGAGAAGTTTGAGATCAATATTCAGTTTTTGGAGCCTTGTGCCTTTGAAGGCATTGCTGCTGAAGCTTTGGCATGGAAGAAGTTTCTAGACACCCAAGTGGGACCCTCCTCGTGAAGGATTGGTCATTTTGTAACTTGTAATGATTTTTGTAAAAAACATTTAAGAAAAGGAGAATTTTGGGAGGCGAGGAGTTGGGAAGCCCAAAGGTTACTTTGGGCAGCCCAACAGTCTCACCATTTTGTATAAATGTAGAAAGCGTAGGAGGGAGAGGGGGCTTTTTCCCAATTGGACATGTAAAGCAATGTTGTAAGAAGAACTATTTTTTTTGCAATAAAGAGTTATTGTTTGCTTGTTGGAGAAAGATCGGTGGCACTTCCAAATGTTATGCTATGGATGGCTGAAAGATGAACTATTTTGTTTTTCCAGTTTTTGTCCATTAACCGTGAGATCGTTCTAACTTTTAGAACCTATGTTCTTGTTTAAATTATTTCTGGTTTATTTTGTGGAATTACCACCATGAGTAATGTATGTTGTTCATAAAACAATTGGCTATCTGGCTGTTGAAATATCTTTAATCGTTCATGTGTTGTATGTAGGAATGTCAGTTACCTGTAATTTCTATTTACAATGCATGGATAATACACATTACTCATAAATAGATTACAATTTGGCTCCCTGGGGATAGGTAGTTAGGTAGATAGATAGATAGGTAGTTAGTTTACTTCATTGCTGCATATGTGATTTAGATGCTGGTGAGTCTAAGACGAGAGGTAAGAACCTGCGCATCACATTGTGAATGCTCCTTGCATCCTTCATCACCCTACATTGTTAATTAGGCACTTGCATCTCATACATTAAGTCAAAAAATACAAAATACATGGTGGACCGGGCCGTAACCGGTAAAACCTTTGTTTTTGTTACTTGACTTACGGTAGCCGGACCGCGAACCGGACGGATTCCCTATACCAAATAGTCAACGGGCTAGTTGGGAACGTTGATTGGGGAGAATCCCTTGCTGTTGTTGCCTGCAAATTTCTAGGCCTCAACAAGATTTCACACCATGGCCCTTGATTCTGTACTAAGGGGTTAGGAGCCCCACTTGCTAAATACTCAACAAATACTAGACAATTATCTTTGGTATGACCATGTCCTTTACACTTTGTACACCATAATTCTTATTCAACCTCTTTTCCTTTCTTAATCTCATGTAGCTGTAAAGTGAGATCAGCTAACCGATTCGGTAAGTTTGTCATACCTGCACTAGTCTCAGCTAGAGGTGAAGCCTCTAGTTTCATTGCCATCTCCAATGCTTCATCCTGCGTATGGATTTTCTATTGCATTAGTGGAAGTCTGATATGAGGGAGCAGTGCTGCGATGAACCATTCCTTATGCTGCTCTGGCGCAAACTCAAAGCTAACTTTGTCTATAAGAGCTTTAAATTTCTGATCGAAATCCCATACTGACTCTGTGGGTAACTGTTTGATGTCTTTGAGTTCTATGATACATTGTGACTCAGACTTGGGTTTCTTAAATTCCTTAATCATTGCAGTCCTGACCTCTACAAGTGTTCTGTTCTGCACTGGTGTATACTTCATATACCATGTTAAAGCTCTTTCTCTAAGTGTAGTTTCCAACTGGACAAGCTTAGTATTGTCATCCTGGATCTGTTTAATAGTCCATACAGATTCACATAGGAACCAATTTTGTTCTGTGTCTTCTTCCCCTGTACCCCTAAAGGTAGGTAATTTCATGTCATCCCCCATTTTTTTTCTACAAGGTGGATTCTGATTTGCTGTATTACTACCACTTGGCGGTGTAAATGTAGGTGGTATAAAGGTAGTATTTACTTTGTGTGAACTACTAGATGGAGTTCCTGCGGGATTATTCTGAGTCCCGGTCAGTTTTTGTGGGGTATAAGGGTGGTAAGGGATACCCCCTGCTATTCTTTCTCTATTACTTTGACTGTGTTCTCTAGTACTATCTGAACTGTCTTCAAAGAAGGAAGATCTGAAATCTAATTTATATCTTTTACCGCTACATGTACATCCAATTTCTTCAGAATCACTCTCAAACCTTTGTGACATTAAAATTACTTAACTTATTCATTTGAGAATATATCCAGTACTCCTTTTTCATACAATAACATCTTAAGGGACAAATTTAAAGAGTTCAAGTACTTACTGCAATATCCCTTGAAGAAATAC
Organism: Pseudotsuga menziesii; assembly: GCA_001517045.1. NCBI lineage: Eukaryota > Viridiplantae > Streptophyta > Pinopsida > Pinales > Pinaceae > Pseudotsuga > Pseudotsuga menziesii. Next base: position 45,923 of record LPNX010613500.1, read on the forward strand.
CTCTCTGCTTCGCTAAAACTCTTTCTTTGATCAACTGCAAACTCTGTAATGAAACCTTCCAGCAAAATCGCAAGCCATAAGTCTACTGCCCATGAAATAGTATTATCTATGCTCTTCATAGTGTGAATCAGTTCCGGTGTCCAGAAAATGTTCCTTTTCTTCTTGAATATATGCTTATCGTACAACTCATTTGCATAGGTTGCAAAAAATATCTCATGCAGGTCTGTGAAGATATTTTTTTGTAACCAGTCCTCTATACTTAGCCTAGGACTCTTGTTTTCTTTCTCAACAAATTCTCTTTCCTTAGACTCAACCCACTAGTTAAGTTCTTCTTTAGTAGGATGCCAACAGAACATCAACTCTTCAATTTGTTCAAAACCGGAATCGAAGCCACTTATTGGCTTTATCTTTCCTACTTGGTAGACCTAGGTTCACTTTATTGTACCAACAAAACCCCTAGCTCACTGTCCCTTTCAGTGACAGACCGCAAAACGGCCTGAAGTCTCACCCGAAGTGATCCTAGATGGGGTGGTTGAAGAATCAGGTTTCCTTAACCAGGTTCTCTAGCATCATAGGTTTTCTTTGCTCTTCTTAACCAGCTAGATCTCTCAGCAAGGGTGGTTTCTATCTTCCTAGTTGACTCTGCTATGGGATTGACTCTTATCACATCATAGCTTCTAGGACGATGCGCAATGTTCTCTTCTTCTCAACTCTTAACCTAAGATATCTCACACTGCAGCTCCTTCGACAGTGCGATATTGCCTTTATACGATGTAATATTTCCTACAGTAAGACTCAGTATGCTCATCAAATTTCAAGGTCTAGAGGCTTCTTTCCTGGGTATAATAGCTCATTTAACCTTCATCAGAATGTTAAACAACTTCACTTAAGCTACTACAGTTTAACATGCTCAACATCAATTACACTCAACTTGCTGAACTAAATATACAGAAGTCACTTAACACAGTAGCTGTTAACTATCGTGAATCAGGTACTGATAAACTCTTATATAGAATACTTGATACATTCAACTTGCATTTCACCTTCTATATTAATGTAAACTGAAGGATAGTAGACATCCATTCATTAACCGATAAGCAACGTTCATGTAACGAATAACAGACAGCAAATAAGTAAAGCACAATCACATGAAACAGTCGCACAACACATGGATTTTACGTGGTTCACTTCCAAGGGGGGAAGCTACGTCCACAGGAACTGTGTTTATATTATATATTGAGAGAGTAACACAGTTCCGTTGCAACCTCTTATGCAGCTTGAGATCTTCTGGGAAACTCCATGCACACAGCTGGGAGCCCTTCTCTCTTAGATCTCTTCTCCTCCTGTAATGCTTTCTTCTTACAATATATCCTTCTCTCTCTCTCTCTCAATCCCTACGGATTGTTACATTCATGCTCAAGGAGCTAGCTACTGGTTACAGTAAGATAACTACAGACTTAACAACAGAACCAGAGCTCGACTCTTGTTAACACCCAAAAAGTGTTCACTACCTCATCGACCCCACTACATGGCTCATTTGTCCATTTTCCTACCATATTTCCCTTGAAAACCCTGAAAATCCCACTAAAAAGCCTCCAAAAGGCCTAAAACGCCTCTAAAAGGCCATAAAAACGTCAAAAAAGCCTCAAAAAGGGAAGAAAAAATATAAAATAATGAGGGAAAGGAGGAAAAAACCCTATACAGCTGCCCTAAACCATATGGTTTCCAAAACCATGGGCCAGCACTCCACCACTGAAAAACTATAAATAGGTGATGGAGACCCCTTATTTCATATCCACAATCATAAACACCCTTACTCTGCCAAACTAGCTCTTGAAACCCTAGCTCACCCTTGAGCTACTTTCACCTTGAGAGCCCCTTTTGGCCCATTTCCACCATTGGAGAAAGAGAAGGAGCAAGTTGGAGCTTGGAGCAACCTTCTTGGATCATTGCAAAGGGCTTCACCAACCTTCACATTAGAGGTAACATTAATACAAAAGCCATTGTTTATATCTTGTTTTTCTCTTTCATGCACATGTTTAGAGTAATTTATATTTTTGTTTTAGCATTTTAATTTACATTTACTGAACTGCTACTAAGGAGTCCCTTCTCCTTAGTAGGTGCTCATTCGCACAAGCTAGGGGTAAAACCCTAGCTACAGTTTTGGCGACCATACTGGGTTTGAATTTCTGGTTTCAGTTTAAAAAATTGTTTAGTTTTCTGCAATAATTTCCCGTTTTTTCCTTTCGGCCGCCGTAAACCGCATCTTTTCCCTCTGCAGTCGCGTCCCCACCACGTATTTCAGGCCTTTACTTGCGACCTGACCGCGGCTCTCAGACTGTTTCCGGTGCCCTGCCTACGGATTCAAGTCTGTTACCTACGATTCAACCACGGCTAATCAGCCTGTTTACTACGATCTGACTGCGCCTGTCGGCCATTTTCCCGTGTCCCAATCGCGACTTTCAGCCCCTTCGCTGCGACCCGACCGTGTCTGTCTTCCCTTTTCCCGCAATTCGACTGCGCATTTTTCCCTATTTCCTGCGGTCCGACTGCTTCTGTCAGCCAGAAAGCCGTGACCTGGGCGTGCCTGTTTCCCTCAAACCCGCAGTCCGACCGCTCGATTTCGCTACAGAACCGTGGTCTGATTTCTGCATTTTTTTTCCTGTTTTTGAACCCAGCCCCTTTGCTGCAATATTTTCTGCATCTACACAGCCATATGTTCTACCTGCAGCCCTACTTCCCTACAGCCTTTTCTACAACATCATTTATGTTCCCTTTTACAGCATCTGTTTAAAATTTCATCATTTTAATTCAAAAAAAATTGCATGTTAAAGTTTTGAATTCAGTTTTATTGTTAGTTAAAAAGTTTCCCCCCTTGTGACACTTCTATTTTGGGTTCATCACCTCATGAGCACACACTCTGTCACATAATTCAAATGAGCCTTAAAAAACTACTTAACTCAACCAATATTCTAACCCCACTTGGGGAACACAAAAGAATCTTTGTAGTTAAGTAGGATCGAGGGGATAGGTGTCCAATAACACCCCTCAGTTACTTACACTTGAGACATAGTTGTTGTCCAATTAGGGAACCAAAATCCCCTAGTACTTTTTGGCACGGTCACAACCAGTTTACCAGAGGGCCTCTCCCCTAGGAGGGTTGAAGTCGCGAGACTGGTTCTAGAGGCCTGAGTGGAATACCGCACTCCATTCAGTAACCGAAGGGATACCTTTCGCAGTTCTCGGGATATCCCTGTATAGGGGTATTGCGGTAAAAGGACCAAACGACAGATTCACCTTTATGGACGTGTCATGAACGGGGTATCTTAGTTGCCATTCTTCTAGGATTGACTACCCAGTGTCCCTCCTGGTAGGGGGATATCTTAGCCACTTGGCTTTCCTATTCATATTGTCTGACTTGAATTTCATCACCTTGCAGAGGATATGTCTAGTTGAGTCAGAATACTTTTAGTTAGGTGTCTGCATGCTCCCTTACCTCCTTTTGGTCTAGTGAGTCCACCATTTTTTATTTTTAGGAAACCTGCTGCTTGTTGGTATTTTGACCATTTCTGTTGACACTCCACCTATTGTAACATAGCTATTACAGTGGGTGTTTTGAGTTGGTTGTTGGCCTGAGTGCCCTATTTTTTGAGCTCTCCTTCTGCACACTCGGTTGCATTAGGGTTTTTGAGCTATTTTTTACCCACCACAACCCACAGAGATTTGACACCATCTGTCACCATTGAGTCCCCGAGACATTCTCGGTGCCTCAGGGGCGAGCCCCTACTGCACGGTTCACTTGACACCAACCGTCATTGACACAGATCATCCTCACTTGATACCACTTATCATAGATCACGAGCCTTGTCACTTGACTCCACTCATCAGCGGCATAGGACTCCGTCACTAGATATTGACGCCCCTTATTTTACCTCCGATTCTGAGCCAGAGTCTGAGAACCCCATTTACACTGCCCCTACTAGCCCCACGACTGGCGTGACTTCCACTCCCTTCTTGGTAGGGACCATTGGTGGCACATCCACCACTACACCAGTTACCACACCTACTTTGGGTATGCCCTCCATGGGGCCCCCATCTATCGTTCCCCTCACGGCACCTATTCCCGCAGTGAGAATACCTATTCCCACTCCATCAGTGGCTCACAATACCCATGGTGGTGCAGGACCGTCCTATACCACCTTAGTTCCCCCACTTGGGGGAAACCTCCCTAACACTACCCCTCCACTTGGGGGCATTGGCCCCAA